>WSXT02013701.1:0-14473 GCA_011762715.2 Neuroterus valhalla
CGAGCGCGGAGCGCGAGGTGAGATTATCTTCGAGCGCGAAGCGCGAGATCCGAAAGACGCGCGCCCTAGGCGCGCTCAAACTTGCGAGCGAAGCGAGCTGGGCGCGAAGCGCGCGATGAGAATGTGCCCGCGCAGCGGGCAGATTTTTTTTAAATACCTGCATGCATGTATAACTAGGAAGCGTATATATTTCTATTTAAAGGAATTGCTGGACCCCTTCGTAGCTCAGTTGGAAGTCCGGCAAACGAGAAGTCCTGGGTTCGCGTCCCAGCGGAGTTAAAAGTCGCTCATTTTTTCAACAGAAATTTCTATTTTACTCTTCTCTTTTTTATTTTACTCTTCATTTTTAGGAATTCAATATGTTAATGGGATTGGCGCAGTTGATTTCTGGATTTTTATTTATTTATTTATTTGAACATCTTCAGTCCAACAGACACTATATTTTTATTGAAGTTGTATGATATTTTATTATAGTTTATTACTGATTATAGTTATATAATACTCTCATTCTTTCCTCTTAGTCCATTACATAAAATATAAACTTGCAACAAATAAGTTGAAACAAAATGAGTTACATTTCCTTCAAAGATATAACCATTTCTTATCTGTTCAGACGGACGAGTTGCTCGCGTGTATATAATATCTGGGATATATTCACGATTTTTTTGCAGTGCATTTATTATTTATTTCTCTGACTTCTTTCAACGCAGGTGGATTATTGCTGTAATCGTCACTCAGGATTATACGAACCACCATAACTGAGGACGAACTCCTTTTTGAAGAGGGGCTCTAATAACGACAGGAGCTCCTGGAGCCATCCTCAGAATCAATTTGTAAGAAGATAAACTGACAGTAGAAAACGAAGAAGGATCGAATAGCTGCTAGCAAAAGGTGGTTGCGTGCAGACACACAACAGCGTGCAGACACACAACATCGTGCAGACACACATAGGATAAATTGCTAAACAGAAATGTATCAAATTATAGATAAGTACACTCCTTAAACTTCATAAATTGTCTCAGAATGTTCCAATTTTAGAGAAGAGGCAGATGGATGGCGATCGTTCCAGGTATTTAGATGATTATCTGAAAGAAGGACACACTACTTTATCCAAATAGACCTTCTTCAAACTTGAATTGTAGCTACTTGTTGATGGGAAGTGACAAGAAAAACACCACGCACCAGCATATGTTCAAAATTATTTCAAAAATCTATAGAAACTAGGTGGAATGTTGGTGGGACTAGAATAAATAAATGAATAGATTGTTAATACAGAAACAAATTTTCATATCCTGTCACGTGATGTGATGAATGGCCGACTCTTGAAAGGACAGCTGATTTATCAGAACTGTTTTCTGCTATATAATGTACACTGCAACCTCAATCTCATTACGGTTTCGGGCTTGGGTATCGAAGGCCTTGGAACAAGATCGAGTGAGCTGAAATGTAAACAATCAGGGCTGAATACACGCGAATAACTGACGCCAACTGAAGCGCAGTTGCGAAAATCTATGCTAGGGTACTACTGCCCACTTTCAATGCACGGCACTGGAGTAGAATGGAGCAAGGAGAGCGCTCCTCTCTAAACCCCCCGCAGTGTCTCATCTACGAGCGCATTTCGAGGGAGGTGCGAGTTCGGGTGAAATGAGATTGAGGTTGCAGTGTATTATGCTATTGTCGAACTCATTTATATGAGAAATCTTTTTTTGCAAAGAAAAAACGAAGTGGATTTCACAGAATTTTCGCAGAAATGAACCTATTTTTATCCCTATTTAAATGAGGGCGTTGGTCAGCAACTCACTAGAATAAGTTAACTAGTAAGTTCTAGTCAGCACCCTCGTATCTTTTATTAAAGGCAGGGTTGAGTAGAGCCCTCATTGGGATAAAAGAGCCGGAAAATTCTAGATATTTCGACCAAAGTCTGCTATTAAATTTTTGGTGAAAAATTCGTTTTTTTTTTTATTAAGAATGTTGATATTTTCTGGAGTATCGGATTATAATATTGTTGAAAATTCACCTCTTTTGGTAAGAAATTCAACATTTTGTCTAAAATTAATCATTTCGGGTTGAAGATTGATCTTCTTGGCTTGAAACTCCCTTTACTTTTGTTGTGACTGCTTTTTTTCATTTAAAATTTACCAGTTTTGTGAAACTCTTCAGAAATTGGTTTTACTGCGTTCAAATTTCTAATATTTTTGTAGGAAATCCATCAACTTAGTTGAAAATGAGTTTGCTTGGTGAGAAATAATTTCTTAGGATTAGGGATTCAATAATTCCGTAGAAAATCGGTCGATTCTGTTTCAGAATTTTTCCCTTCATATGCTAAGTAGAGAATTCGTATTTCGTATTGAAAAAATCTGTTTCTCTGAAAATTCGTTAATTTGGTTGAAAATTAGTTTTTTACAGGAATTCAAGATTTTCTTGTTGAATATTCAACTTTTTTGTCGAAAATCCGTCTTTTCAGCTTAAAGAATTTTTCTGTTTTGTTAAAAATTTAATTTTTTTTCTAGTTTGAAAGTTAAAAATTTTGTTGGAAAAGATTTGTTTCATTCAAAGATCAACAAATTATACGAAAATTAGCTTTTTTCTTGAAAACATATCTTGTTAGGCTGCAAAAGCCACTGCCCGGGTAACACAGAACGTCTTAGGAACGTTTTCTGGCGAACGTTAAAACGTTTGTAAATTTTAGTGAGAAAAACGTTTTCAAAACGTCAGATACTTTCGCACATGTTTGATACTTTTGATACATTTGATACAAAACGGAACTTTTTGTAAACGTTTTGAAAACGTTTGGTAAACGTTAGACCAAGCAAAATTTGAGCAGATTAAATTCCCAAACGTCTCTAAAACGTTTGCGAGACATTTACTAGAGTTCATCCAACGTTTAAAAAACGTTCGTCAAACGTCTGTGAAACGTTTGCGAAACGTTCTAAGGAGATTTGAAGAACGTTTGGTCGAAAAAGAACAATCTTTTTTAGTGGTCATATACTTTTAATGGTATGTACACCATACCCTTATTTTCAAAGATATCTTTCCCGTATATATAGTTCTCACGATATTTTTCTGCCACTTGCGAGAGAGATCACGCCATCTATTGGATAAATTTTTTGATCAACTTTTTTCCAGTGTTTACAAAACGTTCGGAATACGGTCGTAATTTTGATCGTTTAAAATTTTACTTCTCAAACGTTTCTCAGTTTACCCTTTAAGCCTTTTGCAAACGTTTTGAAAACGTTAGTAGAAAGTTTTTGAAAAATTCTATTGACTCGAGTCTCGGAAATCAGCGGAACTATCCAACGTTTTAAAAACGTTCGCAAAACGTTTGTGTTATTCGCGTGTTTCGTCGAAAATTCATTTTACCGGCTTAGCTTGCTCTACTTAGGTATAAATTAATTTTTTTCAGTTAAGCCTTCAACAATTATGTTGAAGAATCATACTTTCTGGTTCGAGAATTCCACTGATTTGTTGAAAATTCTTGTTTTCGATTCGTAAATTCAACTGTTTTGTGAATAGTTTATCTTTTTCGATGAAAAATTACAAAATTGGGGCAAAATTTGTCTTCTGCTTGACCAAACAACTTTTTTCAGATCGAAAATCTTAACTTTTTTGAAAGTTCAACCATTTGCTTGGAAACGACGTTACATGTTGAAAATTCTTATTTTCCTCGGGATTGAACTAGTATCGTGTATAATATTGAACTATTTGCTTGAACGGAATCTTTTGTTGAAAATCAGCTTTTATGATAATCATGAATATATTCGACACGAAAATTCTATTATTTTACAAAATCCCTCTCCCTTGGTAGGAATTCTATATTTGTTAGTTGAAAACTCGACAATCGTGTTTTAAAAATCATCCTTGATGGTTAGGAATTCAATCGTTATGTGGAATATTCAACAATCTATTTCCAAGTTCTTGTACTATTGACCGAATAATCCTCCTTTTTCAAAAATTCAACTATTTTGGAAAAGTTTATTTACATTGCTGAAAATTTCTCAAGAAGCTGTATACCGCTAAACTGTTAGAGTCTAAGTATGAGTGTGAGGAGCAAAAGTTCAAAAGAGAGAGCGAGGGGTGAGAAGAAGAAGTATTAGTTGCAATTATCCCTGTCAATATTCGCTGACTCATTTTAATTTTACACATAACGTCTTCCGGATGAAAAATCGATGTTTCGATCCAGTCCTTAAGCACGCAGCGGTTTCAATTTAATTGCCTGTTATTTCGAGTGTATGAGGAGGCACATTAAATGCATCGAGTCAGCACCGCTACCCAATACTTTTCTCCTTATTTTTCGACATACCTGTGTAATAATATCCGCTTATCTCCCCAGACTGAGAGAAGAATCGTGCTCACTATATTTATACAACACACTATAGCAATATTAAAAGTGGGCAGCACTTTAGGCTTGGTAGATCGGCAGGTAGCAATCAATAATTGTCCGTGTGTGCACTCTATGTATTTTTCATTCAAAGTGCATGCGCGCGTCGTCTGCAAGAACGCATGCACCATATCAAGACATTAATGAGAATTCATTATCAACTATGTATGATGTATGATTTTCCAGTCATGTAATTACTGTATGGGAACTTTGATCAGATCTACTCTAGTTTCCCTTCCTGCTGCGCAATTTTATCATGATTAAGTGCCTGATGAACTTCATTTTCAATTCGAAATGCATATATATCAGAATAGCCCGTATACATGTACTGAGAGTTATATATAAACTAGCTAGCCCAGTCGGTAGAGCATGAGACTTCTAATCTCAGAGTTGTGGGTTCGTGCCCCACGTTGGGCGCCAAGTCACTCATCTCACTGTCGTAAGACGTGTCGTCTTCCTGAATGACAGTTGCTCCAACAAGGACCCTACGGTGGTTGTTTACCCAATGTTTTATATCTATATAAATCACGTTCCACAAATGTTTGTCGGCACTAGACTCCAAAACTACTTAACCGATCTTGATGACATTTTTGATACTGTGTGTAATTTGGTCCACTTCGAGGCATAGAATATATTCAATCACGATTACCCTCAACCTTTTTTATTGCAGAATAAATGTCCAATAAAGGGGAAAGATTTATCATCGTTTGTTACTCCCATAAGTTTCTAACAGATGTTCTACTTTAGTCTTCAAGACCACAGCGCCACACAATGAGCATAATTCTTCAAAAGTTGAAGGATATGAATATTTCAATCAATATCAATTCTCATCGCACAGAAAAATTCGACTTCTAACAAAATTTTAATTAAAAACCATCTGAATGTGAAATTATGTAATTTTAAAACAATAAAGCTGCAGCCCGTCAAGTTGATCTGTTTACTGCTTGTGCAGAATTTAATTTCGAAGTACTTTGTTTCTATATTTCTATATTTCTAGTGTATATAGAGAAACTTGTTTCCCATTCGGCTAATTGTATTCAAGACTAAAAACAAGCGAGTTCGTTTATCCCCTCAACGCAGTCCTTAATTTTATCACTTGAGTTCCGGCATGGACATCAATTGCGGGAAGAGCAGTGCTTGGGACGGGAAGAAAGGAAAGTATACAGATACGGTAAACGTGTATATAAAGACGCGCGGCAGCAGCATGTCGACTCTCACAAAAGGTAATGTTCTTTTGAAAGCGAGCTTAAGATGATCGTAAGTCGAAGGCGTGAAGGGATAATTCCGTTCTACGAGCGCGCTGATTATGTTAGTTACTCGTTACACTCACTTCGCCGCGACTTTACACCATAAAAGTACCATAACACTAGTTATGCGCGAGCTCTAAGCACGGTTTTACTTGAAACATATGTTGAGAAAACGCCGAGCCCTTTTTACACGCATTTACGTTCATGAGAAATATGGAAAACAAAGAATCGCCGTGAACCATTCCGTTCCGGAAATCTAGACTTACTGAAAATCATTTAGAAATAGGATAACATTTTATGAGTACTTTTTTGGGAAATGAAAGAAATATAACACAGATTCCTGTTATCGACATACTACCGGCGATGAGAATAACCGGAAGCTACCAGAGTTCAGGAATTTTCTCGCACAACATTAGATCTCATGATAAAATAAATATCCAGAAGGTTCTACATTACGACCTACACGTCTGAAATGTGACATTTTGCAACTTCAATTGAAATACGTCCTTAGAATCATAAATAACCTTATAGTTATTAATGACAGACGCGTTTCACACAAATTTGCATCAAATAGAGTGAAGAATTCTCCAATCAAATAGATTATCCGTAAGAGAGCAATAACTATCCTCATTTTCCACATATGTACTGTACTATCGGGAAGGAAATGGAGAGTCAAACTTCGAGTGTAAAAATATAGATGATCAGTTTGACCTTCTGGAGTATATCATGTATGATCCATAATTTTTCCCTTCAGTCAGAGAGACTCTCCTTTTATGTTCAGTTGAACCATCCGCAGGGAATCCTTTTAGAGATGATTAAATCGACACTCTAGGTCAGATAATTTAGACATCCTGATTTTAATCAGTTTGAATATTCAAGAGGGTGAAGCTCGCTATCTGGAATAACGAAATTGACACTCTGAACTGGTCAAGTCAACCATCTTCCATTTGTGTGTCGCGCGCGCAGGTTGGGAAAAGCGCGATCTGACAGCATCACCGACTCCAGTTATCCGCCATTATTCAAAAAGGACGCACTAGAAGTAAACACTTTGTCGACTTCAGTTACTACTGTCATTCCTACCAGAATTGTGAAATGACTTCCAATACGCAAAGTACAGTGAAGTTTTCTGCTCTGTTTCAAACCGAGAACATTGGCAAGTATATATTTCACTTAATGTAGAAGTCTCAAGGCCTCGTGAGAATGACAGTTTTGAGGTAAGGGTTACTTTAACTACGATTTTATTTATTGACTTAGAGCTCATCAATGCAGTGAAAAGAAAGTGTGAATAAAGCACTCGTTTTGGGTACCATTTACCTGCAATGGAAATTACCCTTGGTAGTTTACATGTAACCAAGTTAAGCAGGGTGTGATCCGCCGACCACTTGGGGTACGAAGTTTTATCTTGACAACTTTGGCGATCACACGCCATAGTTTGTGACATTGCAAGGTGCGTTATTTGCACCTTTTCATATAAGGCCACAACTGTATACATTCAGGTAGCCTGCATGCATGCGAAGCAGACGATGTTTTTACGTGGTGAATTATACGTCCACTGATCTATATTATAACCAGGATAGAAGATAGTTATGTAATTTGATGTTGAAATGCGGACACTTTCTGATGTCTAATAATGCACGCTGTTCAGAATCAGCATGTTAACATAGTCAGCTGATTCCAGAACATGCTCCAATCTACGGCTTCAACTCGGTCCGCATTTGTGACTTCATCCACTATCCAGGGTATAATGCAGATCAGGCCCGCATTAGTAACGTCATCCACTTTCTAGTGTATAATACGGATCAGGCGCGCATTAGTGACGTCATCCACTATCCAGGGTGTAACACAGATCAGTAGCTGAGAGCCTCCTTATAAGGTAGGAATTATCAAGCCGCAATCTCGGTTGCCTAACCTATATCTATACTTCAAGATCCTGGCGTAAATTTGAAATAGCACCTGTCAAAAATACTCATAATAGTTGGCTTATTGTACCCAACGTGCAAAGGTGAAGTTAACAACGTTCAGATTCTACCTGCAACAAAATTTACTCCCAAGTCTTTACTGTAAACAGCTGACAATGCAGGCAAAAGCTTATCAATAGTTGACTATCTCAGATAGTCGCTTCACATATGAGAGATAATCGTTCTGATTATACGAGACAGTAGATGTGATTCTAAAAGATAGCCTTTTTATTCATCAGCGATGTTATTGTTTTGCTCACCAGAGATAATCATTTTCAAGTATCTGAACATGATAGATCTACCACTCCTTGGTTCAAATTTTGACACTTTACGGATGGAACCCTTTGCCATCTACTAGGCGGTACTACAGTTGAACCTTACATATACTCGGTTAACTATTGGAGTCGAAATGAAAAATTTATTAGAATAGAACGGAAGATTCAATTTGGTTCCTGAGGATTTACATTTTCCTTGTACTTCTCTACTATTCCTCAACACACTCTACAACTGACTTGATGGTTGGGTCGACCTACAGCTTGAGGTTGATTCCAAACTACCAACAACGACAGCTCTCACTGCTAAGAGAACTTTCATCTTCAGAGGTACCGGTACAACGACGACACTGGCTTGGTGAACACTAGTGAATTCAAAAGTATCAAGAACAAATTCCAAAAGATTGGAAGAATGCAGGTTGAATAATCAAACCTATAATTGGATTCCACATCGAATGGAAGTTTGAGGAAACAAAAGCCGATCTTCTTCCTGGATCCTCACGGGAACATAAGATGGCGTATGGTTTTGAAGTATCAAAAACTCATAAAAAAACTAAGTTATTCATACCTCTTCCCAAACATCACAGGAATTCTACATCAATTAGAAGAAGTCTATTACTTTCCAAAGTTAGATTCAGTATTTGACTCTCATCAAATTAATAGAGAACCTAGAAACCCAAACAAGACTGCCTACAGCAAACAATTTGATCATCATGAAATTGATTCTTAGCTTTCGAATCAGAGAATTTTCCTTCCACATCCCAACGTAATTTGTTCAGAGGATTTTTATTCATTTTATAATGTGAGGAATTTTGAGTTCTCTAGTAGATTATTCAGTGAGCTCTCAAGTCGTGTAATGTACAAGACTTTTGGTAATAATAATCTTGCAGGTCAGCGAAATTTCGCTGATTCAAATTAAGAGAGCGAATTACTTTAAAGACCATCATAATCCATCTGGTTCACCAAGTCCAGTATTTAGGTAGAAATTTTGTCAGCCTTTGTCATAAATCTCCGAGTACTAATTCCAAATCCATTGTAGCAACTTCAACTGTCCATTTCAGGGGAACGAAAGTCTCTAACATCATCACTATTATTTTTATTTTGCTTATCCTCCGCAACTTTCCATACAATTGATCAATGTCAATTTGTACCTGTTATAAAATAATAAAAAGCATTTTGCTACCATGTCCCGAGTAGGGAATCTGAATCGCGTAACATGGAAAAAGGGTTAATGAAGTAATTTAGCTGGGACTTGTTTCGACAAGCGAGAGAGTGGAGGGGGTTGGGAGATAGTGATTATAAAGCTGTAAGGCGTTAACTGGCATAAGGCGTCGGTAGGTGGATACATTGCTTGCGTGCCGGGACTGACTGCATTTGCATCTAGACGCCATCAATCCTTCTGACGCCCTGTTTTAACCCCCTCAAACCCCTTTTCACCCCCTATTCTACCATCCTTATCCGGCAACTCTCCTCTTCGTCAACTGCCCCAACCTGGCCGGACGAGTTCAAATTAAATATCTGCCGTAATAAGAGCCGGTCGTACACGCCTACTAGCCTACAAGCGGAACACCATTGAACCTCATCTTGTCGATGATGATGAGCCTTCTAGATCTAGCTTTTGGTAGCAACTTCCAGTAAGAACCGGGTTTTAAGCAATGATCAAGCACGCCTATGTAAACACTCAGGGCCGCATATAGTATCTGAACGTGGCACGCAGAGAGTCGCCAAGTGGACAACTTCAGACCACGTAATACCACCCTGACTACTTGAGCCATGGCCTATAATTTAGGCTATAAAGGGATGCTCGAGGAGAGAGAGAGGAGCGGACAATCGTGAAGCCGGCACTACGTTCAGCGGCCTTATGTCCAGCGGCCTTATATCCCGAGATGATTGTATCCCCTTCTTTTGCAGTACGATAATAAAATCGTAAAGTTGAAGCTAATTTTAAATAACGCATTTCCCTGGTAGGAGTTTATCTCTCACATCGCCAATTCAACAATGGTGTTGAAAATCCTTTCTATTTTTGGCCTCAAGTTGATTTTTAAATAGACAATTCAACAATTCCATGTTTTTTAGTGAATTCCCATCTTATTTGGTCCAATGATGATTTATTTTGTTGAAAATTATTTTTGTTTTGCAAAAGATTCATCATTTCAGTCAAGAATACTTTTCTTTGAATTTCGATTCTTTCTTTGTTGAATTCACCTTTTTTTGGTTTTATACACAAATATTTTTTGGTTGGAATATCATCCCTCTTATTGAAGATTCAACTACCATTGTTGATACTTTGTTTTTTTTCTGTTAGAAAATTTTTTTCTAACGAAAAATTCAAGTATTCCGTGTTTGGTTAAATAAGGGCTGTTTTTATTTGGATATTCAATAGTTCTGTAGAAAAATTATCCCTCCTGCTTGGGAAATCAATTTCTTCATTAATAATTCAACAATGATCATAAGTCTTCTTGGTAGAGGAAATTAATCTTTGTGTTTGGAAATTTGACCACTTGGTTGCAAAATTTATGTTTACTCTGTTTAAAATGTATCATTCCTAATGGATATTCATCTATCTTCTCAAAGATTTCATTATCTTGTTGAAAATTTTTTCCTTGGAATTCAACTGGAAGGGAATCTTTTCTTCATGGTAGAAAATAATTTTTCGAAATTATTTCAAAGGTATCCCATTCTTGATCAGAAATTATTATTTCAGTTGATAGTTCTGGTCCGCAGGTCAAGAATTCAACCATTTTGTTCAATATTTCTTCTTTTTATATGGTACACCTGTTTTTTTAATTATAAATCGAAATACTTTTGATTCAAAATATCAACTATTAGATTTCGCGTTAAAACTGCATTTTTTAAAATTTAACTGTCTCGTATAAAATCCTATCTTTGGCTTAAAAGTTCAAACATTCAGTTTAAAATAAATTTTTTTTTCCTGAGAAATTTAGGTATAAATTCAACTTTACACTTGAAAATTATTATACTTGGAAAAAAATTAATTTTTTGTTAAACAATATCCTAATTTTCATGGAAATTTGTCTTTATTGTTAGAATAATAATCTTCTTGGCAAAAAAGTCATTTTTGTGGATGGAAATCGGACTTTATGGTGAAAAATTTATGTTCTTGCTTTTTAATTCATCTCTTTGGTTAGAAATTGATTTTTTTCCCGAAACTTTTCTGTCTGGCTAAAAATTAACGCTCTTGTTTGAAATCGAACTTTTTTTTTTTTGGATTTTACTATTCGTTCAAGAATTCTTCTTTCTTTGTTGAATCTCACTGGTTGGGAATCTTTTTCTCTTCTTTCTAGAAAGTAATTTTCTTAAGGGATCTAAGTATTCTATTTTCTATTAGAAATCATTTTTATAGAAAAAAATGCTCCACGTAGGTCACATATTTAGCGATTCAGTTTCGAATTTCCATATTCGTTCTTCTGAATTAGAAATTTATTTCTTATAATAGAGAAGTCAGTTTTTACGTTTCAAAATAAGCCTTTTTATCAATAATAAACTTTTTTGTTAAAAATTGGTCTTTCTAGCCTTAACATGAATTTATTGTGTTGGAAGTACATCATTTTGTATGAGGACTCAACTATTTTGTAAAAAATCGTTGTTTTATTCGTTGAAATACACAGATTCAACATTTTTTTCTATTACACATTAATTTTTCAAAATAAAGATGCAAGGATCTCATTTTCGGTTGAAACTTGAAATTTTAGGAGAATTGAAGAGAATAGACAATTTTTTTAGAATTGAAGTATCTTGTTAAAAACTCGTCTTTTTCACTTAATATAAGATGGTGGAAAATTTTATTTCTTCTGAAATAATCCTTAGACTGATAATATTTTCAGTTATGAATCACCTATTTGGTTTAAAATTTATGTATCCAAAAGGAATCGTCTTCTGGTACAAAATTGATCTCCTGGGTTGAAAATTCATATTTGTAGGAAAAAACTTTTGATATTCGGTTTGAATTGCAACAATTGTGTTACAGATTCGATTTTTCTTTTGAAACCTGAGCAACTTTGTGAAAGTCACATTTTTCGGTAGAAAACTCAATTTTTTTGGACAAATTAGCTCTTCTGGATTCAAAATCAATTTTTTTTGGCACAAAAGTAGTGTTCAAATACCAAACTATTTTGGTAGAGCAACCTTCTCTGGTCGCATATTCAACTGTTGTAATAAAAATTAGCATTTTCGGTTGAAAATTGATATTTTCCAGTTAAAAGTTCATTTATTTGATTATCAATAAATGCCTCTCTCATTTAAAAATTAAAATTCTTGTAAAAAATCATTCATCAAATGAGAATAAGAAAATTGAAGAGAATCGACAATTCTTTTAGAATTGAAGTATCTTGTTAAAAACTCGTCTTTTTCATTTGATATAAGATGGTTTGAAATCTTATTTCTTCTGAATTATTCCTTAGACTGGTAATATTTTCAGTTAAAAATCACCTGTTTGGTTTAAGATTTATTTATCCAATAGGAGTCGTCTTTTGGTACAAAATTGATCTCCTTGGTTGAACATTCATCTTTGTAGAAAAAAAATTTTAATATTCGTTAAAAAAAGCAACAATTCTGTTGGAGATTCAATTTTTTTCGACAAATTAGCCCTTGGGGATTCAAAATCAATTTTTTTGGCACGAAAGTAATATTTGTCCGTTAAAAATGAGATATTTTCCGGAAATTCGGCTCTTTGGAATAAAAATCCAATAATTCGGTCGAATTCCAAACTATTTTGGTGAAGCGACCTTCTTTGGTCGAATATTCAACTGTTGTATTAAAAATGAGCATTTTCGGGTGATAAATTTATATATTATGTCTATGGACGGTCCCTAAGCTGAAGCAGAAAACTTGTTACATCCACATAGAACATTCATAACTATATCCCAAAAGCAATAATTCTTTGAATCATCTTCCCACTTTTGGGAATTGCAGTCTCATGCATTTTCCACATCAGATAAATTGTTGTTCCACTAAGAGTAAATTGTATGAAATGGTTTTAGATAATGAAGTGTATAGCAGAGATAATAATTGATGAAATGATGGAAGGAACTTTGCCCTCGAACGCGAGTTCTCTGGCACCAACAATAATTATCTCTAAGCATCGTTAAGATTGTTAGGAGGTTATTAAGAGGGTTGAAGTGCCAGTTTCACCTGCCCAAGCTGTTTGGTTCTCTGTTCATTGTGCCATTTGGCTAAAATGGCCTTTTAAATCCAGGATGGTGTACAGAAGTCCTAATTAGAAACGAATTTACTTATGGAAGCTAAAGGAACGTTTGGTCGATTTATTCATACAGTGGTTGCGAACTTTATAATACTCTCAAGCGATTAAATCGTGCTCCATAGAAAATTGGATATTGACTCTAATTATAAATTGTTCCTCGCGTTCTTATTGCCAAGCATTACACGATTCACTTCTGGCTTATTACTTATTACAACTCATTTCATTCTACTCACTTATCTTAACGAAAGCTGTATAACTTCCCTTACTTTGGAAATTAGGATTGATAAATTTAATTTAAAGTTTTATGGAAGGAAGAAAATTATTGTCTGGAAAATTAATCTCATTTGGTGGATCATGCGATTGACTAACAAGGGGACCTCCAGGTCACCTAATTTTTGTTTTGGTCGATACTCTTCTCAGTGATAGACACCTACTATATGTTTCTTGAGGAAAATCCGGGAGGCGCAATTTTGGACCATTTTCGAGAAAAATGCATTTGAAAAATTACGAGTGGATGGTCGTTCAGCTAGCGTAAATGTATTTATAAGCACCTGGTGGCTCACCTGGTAAAGGGTTTTGCTGATAATCGCACGGTTGCACGCTCGATTCTCGCTGCCTGCACTTTTTTCTAATGCAAAACTGTTTATTTATTCATTTCTCAATAATTTTTATTGGAATCATAATTTTTAATGATTATATAATAATTTAAAAGAATGAAAACTCTGTTTTAACTCTCTATTATCTTTCGTTTGTAAAGTTGTGTATTTTCTTTCAAATTATTGATTATTTAATTATTTATAGTGTTTACATTTTTATTCAAATCAGAAAATAAGTGTTTCAACCGAAAATTGCAATGGTAAATACGAAATCGAAATGTTTTATACAAAATACGAAAAAAAGAATACACACGAATATAGTCAATTATCTTTTAAACATTTATGAACTTACATTAGAGTTTATTCTGAATGATTAATAATAATTATTCAGAATAAATGTTAATGTAAGTTAATGAATGTTTGGAAGAGAACATCAAAATGTTTCGTACAAAATACCAAAAATAAAACACAGAAATAATAGTCAATTATCTCTAAAACATTTATCAACTTCCATTAACATTTATTCTCAATAATTATTAATAATTAAATTAATTATTCTGAATAAATGTTAATGTAAGTGAACCAATGTCTAAAAGATAATTAAATATTATTACTGTGTTTTATTTTTGGTATTTTGTACAGAACATTTCGACTTCGTGCAATTTTCGTTTGAACCACTTATTTCGTAATTCAAATTGAAAATATAAATACTACAAATAATTAAATAAAGAATAATTTTAAAGAAAATACACAACTTTCTAAACGAAAGATAATAGAGAGTTGAAACAGAGTTCTCATTTT
>WSXT02013712.1:0-14473 GCA_011762715.2 Neuroterus valhalla
GCAAAAGGCATTCCAATTCCGGGTTCATTTAGTATCTCTCCAGCTTCTGATTCTTGTTCGTCCGCATCACCATCTAGGTCTACTATATTATAATGATTCCGTAATTTCAAACAAATGTATGCTTTATACATGCGTTAATTTTGTTATATTCAAAATTCTCAACATTCTTGAATCGTTTTTATCTACATAAACGAATGATAACGTCTGCTGGAATGTATTATACTTCAAGATCGTTACTTAGAGGTTAGAATTACACAACCGTAATGTCTACATATGATTAATAAAATGGATTGACTTACTTTCGAAATCAACAAGTGGATATGGAATACTTGTTCCTGCTCAATATCTCCTGACTCTCAGATGAGTGCTTTTTATTATTTTAGGCATTTTGCAACTTTCCGAAATGACACTTTCGTAAACAAACACAATGTTGTGTACTGGAAATTGAATAATGCGCAGAATAATCGAACGCCATCTGCCATCAATTTGAGGAACTTTGCCACTACCTATCTAGCTGGGCTCGAGATCGACCCATGCGAAAAAACAAGCTAGGGCCAGGCTAGAAGCCCCCGGCATGGCCGAAGCCTGTGACAGGGAAGATACCTTGCGATTTCCGCGCGGGTAACTTCTCTAGCAAGATTAAAATATTTGATCTATTATTAAATCAAAAGATTGAGGGATGCTATCCCAACTTTTTAGAGATCTTTCAGAAAATTTGGAGCAAGATAGAAGATTTTTTCTTAATTAATGAAAATGCAAATTTTCAAATTTCCTTTTCTAAATTTATTGTCACCCAGCTTTATGCATCTGTCAAGTAAACCTTTCATTGAACCTCCTTTTTGACAAAACATATTGTTTGAGTTATAATTTGAATATCTTCCCGTCCAAAATTGCTTTATTATACCGATTTGCTAATAAATCACCATTTGAAGTTTTTATAATTTGTAGATCAAGATCTTAATGACATTAATACTGAACGCATTCATAAAATTCATAATAATGGTAATATTACAATTTATTTCAAAAACACGAATACTTTAGATAATTATTTATCAAAGAAAAAAACAGTGATTCCATTGAAAACTTATCTGGCGTTTTTTCTTTAATAAAATGCAAAGGTTGCAATAAGGTTTATATAGCTGAAAATGGCAGGAGATTAAAAACTGGAATTGCTGAACATAAGAGAGATTGTGAAGTTGGTAATTTTAATACAGGTTTAGCACAACATTCTTGGAATATTCTTTATTCTCTATTCTTGGAATCCATTATTTGGATTTTGAGATGAGGAATATAAAAATTTTATCTACTGTAACAATCACTTGACAAAGAAGAATTTTTGAGTCCCTTTTTATAAATAAATTTCTTATTATATCAGTTATTTACAGACAGGAGTTCTTAATATAAACAAAATTTATCAGAGCATTATAAAATAATATCTTTCTTCTTCTATGATGTCAAATTCCTGAAATTTGAATCTTGAATTCAGTTCCATGCGCTCTTTCATCCTTGAAAACCTGCCTGCATGTATATAATTATTTTTTAACTTCTGACGATACAATAAAACAACATCGATTTTTCAACTCTAATTAATTTCGCTATTGAAACTTTTCTTATTCAATTCTTATTTTCTTATTTAATTCAGATTAAATCTTCGTGATAATGGTGCACACTGCTACCGAAACGTCGATGTCTGAAGAAGGAATTTCTCATTAAGAATAAAATTTATGAGTTAAAAATATTTTTTGGCTTTATCTTATTCGTAATTCTATGGTGACTGTAAGACTTAATAAATCCACCTACTATTTCAACCAAATTATTGACTAAAGAAAGGGATTTTAAATTGTTCATCTCTTCGAATAAGTATACTTCAAACAAATCTTTTATACGATAAAATTGATAAAATTTTAACAGTTGGGAATGCTGTCTCGTGGGGATTGTGGAAGCCAATGGGTAAAGACTGTCGAACGAGACGCATGCGTAGAAGTAAATTGGAACATCTGCCACGTGCGCGGGCGGTGCATAGTGCGTATCCATGCGTGCCAGCCGTAAATTCAGACGAGGGGGAACTTGAAGCATGGCCGCATCCGCCATCCATATGCTCATCTGCGAAAACCTTTTTCGCTCTCTCTCTCTCTCTCTTAATCAGGATTATTAAAAATTTACTAATATAATAATACCAAATTCCAGCCAAGTCCTTCGCTATTTTCTTCAATAAACATTTCCTAGTCATAAGTTATCAAAGTGTCTATTTTTAACATTTGAGCTTTGACCATCCCGAAAAAAATTAATTTGTTAGCAAGACAAAGTTGATAAAAAAGTGGTTTGTAGTATGAGATTGTGAAATAAAACTGGATGTAACACAAAGAAACGTCGGATTCCACTGATAGAGAAGAACATTTCATTTGGAGAATCAGTCAAAAGGGAAGTTTTCGTACCCAATTCCCAGTGTTGTAATAATTTCCGGTTCAATTCGATACGAGACGAGGGTTCTCTGGCAGGGATGGAAAAAATAATATCCGACAATTTCGATGCCTGGCAGCAACCATAACGAATTGCACCCAAAGTGGATGAGACTCCCAACTTCTAAATTGAGGATGGCTGCTTTAGTGAAGAAAGGGTGACTGAGGAGCGAGATAATCCCACAAAATGGGATGTGAACAATGCAAGTACATAGCGATGAAATAAATTAAATAAGTTACTTGAAACTTGGGGCCAGCATACCTTTGTAATTTTTCAATCATATAGGAAGCTCCGAAAATATTTTGGCTAAAATTTTCTTTTAGTCAATACATGGTTGATATAGTATCCAAGTGGAAATTTTACTATGGTCCAGACCGGGCCAAGATCAGGCTAAATCTGATCCAGATCTGGAAAACCGACCTAGGTCCAACCGCTGATGAAACAGACGGCGCGATCTGTACCCGACCTGGCCCCCACCAATTTCTCGTTGAGAGCCATTTCAGAATTTCTAATTTCTTATAATTTATTTTATAATAATAATTTCATAACTAGGAAAATGAATAAATTTCTTTTTGACTTCGTTTTCTACAATTTCCGCCCCGGTTCTTGGCATTTCCACTTGTTGATATGCAATTTGATTTCTTTCGAAATTTTGTTAGGTCCTAAGTTTAGAAAAAAAACATAAGGAATAATTTATTTTTCCTGTTCAACTAAAAGGAACATATTTATATTTGTCGTTGAACGAGAACATTTATTCTAATTCATGACGTTCATTCTCAACATCATTTTAACACAAAAGATCAAACATTGCAAAATTAATTAATTTTTTTTAAAAATACTCCATATTTCCACAAAGAAATATTATAATTTACAAAAATTGGAACAGTTAAACTTACAGTTGAAGAAAATCAATTCACGATAACGAAAAAAAACGGATGTTCAACAAAATAATTCATTTTACAACCAAAGTGGTGAATTTTCAAATAGAATAAATAAATTTTAAACCAAGAAGATGAATTTTCAACTAGAAGATAAATCTTTAACTGAAGCACTCCAATTTTGAACCGCGAAAGTGAATATTCAAACAAGAAGAATAATTTTCGAATAGAAAGATTGTATTTCTACTTAAAATATGCAATACTTGAATAAAATAGTTGAATTCCGAATTAGGAAAAAATTCTTCTCAACCGAAAATGGAAAAGTAACATTTTAAGTCAAAAAAATAATTTCAAATCGAGCATAAGAGTTTTTAACTGAAACAAATCATCTTCAACTGAAAGGGTTAAATTTTCAAACATATAAATTAATTTTCACCAAAACAGAAAAATTGTGAAGCAAAATTTGGATACTCAAATTCCAAATTGAAAAAAAATTTATGTTTGACCATGCAAGTTAATTTTTAACTAACTGTAGAATTTTCAATTAGAATGAGATAACATTTTAAGTTTGAAAAAATTACTAACAACCAAAAATACTCACTTCCAAAAAAATAATAAAAAAACACTGACTTCCGAAGAAATTTTTACATTCCTTTACAAAATTATAAATTTTCGAATGAAATAGTAGTTGAATTCCAAACCAGAAAGGCGCTTTTTCAACAGAAATTATAAACCTCCAACTTGGATGGTTGAACTTTTGGGAAAAAATTAATTTTCTACCAAAAAATGCAATTTTTCTACGAAATGGTGTAACTTAAACTACAAGCATAATAATTCCCAACAAAAAATGGAATAGAAATAGTTTTGACATAAAAAATGAATTTTGAGCCGAATATAAAAATTTTCAACTAAATCAATTTTCAACTAAAGTAAAAAATATTCAACTGTATAACTTGAATTGTTAACCGTGAAGAAGAATTCTCAAACAAGAAAATCAACTTATGATGAAAATGATAATTTTCTATAAACATATCAATTTTTTAACAGAATGTGTGAATTTCCAACGAAATAACTCTATTGTAATCTGTATGAAAAATAAGTTGCAAATTATCAACCATGGGTGGAATTAATATGTGTATAATAATTTATGCTCATTTCAAATTGCAAATATATTTAATAGTAACGTTAGAGATGATAAGAAATCCTTGCATTTCGGGTTGCATTCTCCTTTCTTCTTCATCATCTGCATCATTATCTCCATAATTTTCAATATGTAATCAATATCTTGGGTGTAAACTCAAATTGAGTTAAGCAGAAATATTGTAAAAATATACCATTTACATTACATTCCAAAAAAATTTCAAGTTGGAGGTTAGGTTTCAATTCAAGATGAATATTCAAAACGATTTACTTACCTTCGTTGACATCACGGAAATTTTCTGAAGCAGCTAGCACGCGATGCTCCCGAACTCGTGGTTTACCAGGCCTTTGCATATTGTTTATTGCATATTATGCACTCAAACTCAGATAATAAACATGAATTTCATCAATAATAATACACTCCATCTGACAGAAAGGCAACTATTCCATAAATTGGAACTTGGTGGCGTTGCAATACTTAAACTGGTCTGGCTCGGGTCATGGCGATATAGAATTATCCCGATTTGGCCCCGAAGGTATTAAACCGATCAGGACCAGATCGGCAATCGGGAAAATATATGGCGATTTCTGCACGGGTATCTAAGAGGTTCACTATAATTGTTGCAGATCTCTTATCCGAAATGAAAGTAATATAAACCAAGAGAGTATCATGTTATTTTTGTAAGTATAATATTTTCTTGTGAAATTGTTTTCCCTATAGACATTAATTTAATGTTACACACCTGAAAATTTCTCTTCATTTCTCTTTACTTCCGGAACATGAATTTGAGCGTTATATTAATACCTGATATTGAAGTTTCCGCATGCTGATACATGTTGCGTCACATGCATTGCAATTTCACTCTTACCTGACAAATTTTCAAATTTCATCTCTACAATAGCCTGATTTTTGCAAATTTTCAATACTTTGTGTTATTCAATGCTATAACAATACTCGTTCGATACCTTTCCCAGAATATATAACCCACACCGTTAGAAATATCTGCTTGAATTTTCAATTACATCCGTGTGAAGTTTTATGCAATGGCCGTAATTAAAATTTCAATTACATGCATTTGAAATTTCAAATATTTGTATTTGAAATTTCTATAACTGTCATTGAAATGTATGTACAGGTGAAAAATAGAAGATGTAGTTGATGAATTTCTAAACGAATAATCCTTCAGGAATCGTGATGGATTTTTAAAATGATGTTTGAAAAATCCAAACTTCACCATACAGGTTTCCAAAAATATTTATTAGAAATCCATCAACTGTATTTGGGGAATGGTATATTATTTCAACAATAAAGGAATCCCTTTTTGCTTAAAAACTTAATTTTATTGGTTTAACTTGGAAACTTTTAATTTATTTGTGGAATCATTTAAAGCGTCCCCAAGTTTTTTCACGTTCATGTCGAAATAAGGCTGCAACCTTCTTTTAGCCCCAGTTGCCCTTTTATCTTTTTGTGTTTGCGGATTAATTTGAAACATTATCTTATAAAAATTGTAATTCAAAATTTAAATGTCAGTTCGCAGATGTGTAATATGTAAAACAAGTATATAAATTATATGTTCTGAATATTTTTCAAATTATGTATACCTCTTGATGAATTACAAAGTCTTTGCAAGTTTTGTAATAGGATAAGCAAACCCAAAGCAATAATAGCAAAAGAAAGTAATATATATTCCCTCCTGAACGTTTTTTACTTTGAAAAATTCGTTTTTTTTTTCACAAAAACACTCGATAGGGCAGTTTCGTCAAAAATCGACTTTCCTGAAAGAAAGGATATTATTATTCAAAAAGGAATGTTTCAAGTACGAGCGATATTTTTTAGCTAAACTATAAATGACAAACAAATGTCTAAGATCGAGTTTTCCAAAACAAAATAAATATACATCCAAGTCATGAGGGTGATGCTAGGTACACATAACCTTAAAATTTAATAATAATCAAAATTGTGTTTTCGATCTAAACTTTATTTTCGATCGACTTTGTACCTGAAAATATTCATAAAAATTATATTCATAGGCATTTTATTGAAAATATACAAGCCAGCTATTATTCTAGACTAGAAGTTTATGAACGAATCGTTTGAAATCAATTTAACTTGTATAAAACTTATAAGCTTACATTATAACAAAATGCATGTTCTATAATAAAACTCCCACGAAAACAATTGTATAAAGAATCTTCTAGGGAACACAATAATTCGTCCATAATTCATTAGGATTTTTATTATTATTATTCAGGCTATAGCCTAAATGACCATTACAATTTTTTTCAATAAAGTGGAATAATAAAAAACTCTGATCTACTGATTTTGAATGAATAGCAACACATTCAATAATTTAAAGAAAAAAATACCGCGATTCTCTGTTACATTTTTTTATGATGAACTTTTCTATCATTTCGTTTTCTCGTTTTCCTAAACCACACATATATAATAGGTAATTTAATTTCCAGGTTATGCATACTCATCGGTTACATCCTTCAATACTTATTATTTGAAAATTATAATTTAACGCTAATCAACAGACATATCAGGCGCTTATTGCAGGTAAAAATGAATAAATATTTCAATCCTTTGATAAGGAAACATTACTTGATTCAAATATATTTCTATGTCTGGATTTCATACACGTAAAAATATTGTGCGTGCAAAAAGATGAGATTATTAATTTTTTACTTCATGAATACTGATGTCAATTTCGGAATTTAGGTGATGGAAAATCTGATATGTAAAATGCGATGTAATGGTATATTTTTGTTGGTATAAAAGTCATTCTTGAAAAACGCTGAACACTGAAAAGATTTTTCAGTAAGAAAACTTTTCAACAGGATTAAAATATTTTCGCTTATTGAGTCGAACTAGGGAACCTAAGAAAAAAAGAGCATGAACAAACAAATTTGTATGCTGACTTTATAGCATTAATATTTCAAATTCATATTAGCAGTTTTTGAAGATTTGAATTACCATTTTCATTTCTGAGCAAGAAATTATTATTTTGATCTTTTTATTTCTGTAGAAATGTAAGAAACAAAATTCATATGATATATGCACAATTATGCTGGAAATCTCTTTTTAGGTTATGCATGTGGATCACGTGTCAAGCAGAAGAAATTATAATCAAAGTATGCAACGCAAACTTACCTTTTCGTTATTCTCCTCTGGCTGGGAAATCCAAAACCTTTATGTTTAACTGCGAAATAGGTGCACCGAGAAACTTTTTTTCATTATTCACACGATTTTGCGAAAGGGCCTTTCCATAAATTACGTAACGCTATATTAGAAAGACTGACTCCAAAAGTTTTGTGGTGGTAGCGTTACGGAGGGACAGAGAAAAATTTTCAAAATGTGACATAACGATTTTCAAAAATAAAATTGAAAGACTTTCAACATTACTTAGCAAATGAGCATTGTGTGTTTGCTCCAAGCTTGTTTTTAATTTATCTGCTGCTACTGGCTTCCATCGGAGTCGAGTTTGGATTCGACTTGCGGCTGGGGTTTCGCGATGTTTTGTATCCTTCACAGGTTCCCTCTAGTTATATATTTTTTACCTATTTTCTACTTTTTCATCAGGCGTTACGTTACGTTACAGAAAGGAAAGAGTAAAATAATTACTATAGCGTTATGAGCAGACAGACAAAACACGAAATTTTGAGATTTCAGCGTTACATAATTTATGGACATTCCCAAAGCGCGGAAATTCCTGGGCGTCAGCTCGTCAGCTTGTTTATTATCCGTAGATCTGCGCTCTAGCATACTGCGCACATATGAACATACTTATTTATTATTATTATACCATTAAGCCAAATCCCCTCTACTTCATGCTCGAAATTTCCAAAACAGATTATGAATTTTGATTAATCTTCTTTATTGGATGAAATTCAATCACTTCTGTGCTTCGAAAGGTGAGTGAATTTTCAAGAAATTTTTAACAGTGGCTGGTTTTCAACAGTCCCTGGTTTTTCTATCTCAAGAAATGTTTCCCACCTTTGTGCCAGTGTCAACTTTCTCCGAAGATTGAACCAATAGGCGAATTCCGGACAATCTATTTTTGATCTTTGTATGCAAGAAAGAAAAGTTTGGTATTATTCCTATATCAATGGCAATCGGTTATTCTTCCCCGAAGGGAATCAATATTTGGAGCTGTGCGTGTTCCGCCATGTTAACTCATCCAGCCAGCCAGAAACCCTCTTGGGGGTTGTGCCGGGGGCAGCTGCATGGCAGTTCCTGTTCAGGGCTTATAGGGATACTCGGGGGCATGACTTGCCACATCCACCCCTATTACATAGGCACGCACCATTACTCATATCGTGCCTCGTTGCACGCCACGGGGTTAGGCGCGACTCGGCACTACCAAGATTCTGAATAGTTCCAGAGGGGTGTGACTCCTCCAGGATGTACCCGAATCCTGGATACCAAACTCTCCCCTAGCAATCTCCCCGAATCAGAGAGATTCTCATTTATAATCAACGAGATCTCACAGAAAAATCTGTCGCAAATAGCCAGCCCAAGGAAAAAGTGGATACATGTCGGACAAAAAATGGGGGATTTCGCTTCTGGGGTCTGATTACGTAAAGCTCAGGAGCCATTGACACAGTGGTATGCCTTAATCGAGTCCGAAACTGGGGCCTGTTATAAACAAATCTAATGAGCAAAAAATAGATGGGGATGAAAATATTTATCTCTTGTCGACTGGGTTAGGTGGATTATAGCAACCTAGTCGGTAATCGGATGATTTCTCTTTGACCAAAGAGAAAAGTCATCGTCCAGGCCACTCATCTCGGTACTTTAATTAATCCCATCATCAATCTCCTAAAATTAAAACGGAGTCTCGTGGCTCTCGAGTTCTGTGTTCAACTTACAATTAGAAACGTGTTTGGTAATAAATCGTCCTTTCTATCTAAAAGGGACATATGTAGAGTTTGCTCTGACGTCGCTGAACCTTGAGAGATGTTTCAATCGTTAACGTTGAATTAAAACATATAAACATGAAACTTGTATTACGACTTGCCAATAGGATCAGGAAGGTAGAGATGAGGCGGCTCTGCTGGTTATGTTGGTAACGATGAAAAATTATAAGCTTGCGCCACCTCCTCCTCCTTTTGCGTCTTCTTCTTCTTCATCATCGGTTTCTCTTTCAGGCTTTGAAGCTCTCTGGCGCGGGACAATGCCTCATACCTGGTTCGGATTGGATCTTTATGGCTCGAGGGAGTTTTGCAATTCATGCTCATCCCTTCTGTTACAAACTCGTATTCTCAAAACTTACGTTTTTCTGAGTTTTAATGATTCCTGATTGAAATGGCTTCTTCAAGAAGGCTCAACCGACTTGCAAGCTATCAGAAGGGAGCTTAACATTTTTCCTAGATTTTTTCGGACATTCTATTCAAAATTCTACAAAAAAAAACGAGAAATGACCGCTTTCTTTGTGTGAATAAAAAGATATCTTATTATTTGATTCAAAGAATGTAACGTTCCTTTAATCTGATTCTCAAAATATTTAAATATATCTACTTCATGAGGGGAAGGATTTTAAATTTTTTTCCATTATAAGAAAAACGTTTTGCCAATTTGCTGCTCTGTGAAATTTTCCTAGCTGATTTAAATTTGATAATCGAATTGATGATTGCTCAAACGTACGAAAAGAATGATTATCTTCATTTTTTCAAAAAAATGCTCTTATCACGTTTCATTTCCTTCTCCTCATTCATGTGACTTGGGACAGGGAATTCCAGGAAATAATTGAAGAGTGAAAATCCAAAAACGTTTAAGAGCCATTTCAAGAAGGGTCAACTTTCCACCTATTCAAATACGAAAATGATCCTTCTTGAAATGGCGCTTATACGTTTTTGAATTTCCACCCTTCAATTATAGTTTTTATTTCAGGGCAGGGAGCTTTAGTGAAAAAGTGTAATAACACTTGGAACAAAGAATTTTTACATGGAAAGCGGACTTTTTAAACCAATTATAATTCAAATTTAGAAAAGGAGATTTTTTTAAACATTCCTCTAATTCAAAATTCTTCAGAATTTTAAAGTCCCCTCTTTTTAATTTATGAAGTAGAAGTAGTATTCCAAAGGAAAAATATTTCTGAATGATGATAGAAAACTTGCTTACATTGTTAATTGCAAAATCATCCTTTTTCAGTAAAAAATCAAGTACTTGTTTAAAATTTAAACTTGTTCGTGGAGAAATAATTTTTTTGGTTAAAGTTGCATTATTTTGATTCAAAATCCACCTCTGGTTGAAATAATTTTGTTAAAAATTTGTTAAAAATCGATCCATCTTTTTTTGGTGAAAATTCGAGTATTCAGTTGAACATTGATTTTTTAATATGGTAATTAAGCTATTTTTTTGAGGATTCATGTACTTCGTGCAAAATTTAGTTTTCTTTGTAGAAAATTAATCTTTATGGTTGAAAACTCATCTTTTTGCTTAAAATACATCTATACCCGTTGAAGATTCATTATTAAACCTGATTAAAATGCATCACTTTGGTTGAAAATCAATTTCTCCAAAATCTTTCTTGAAAATCGAACTGTTCAATTTTTAGTGGAAAATGTTAAAAATTCGACAATTCAGTAATAATTTGTCTTTTTCGATTGAAAATCCAATTATTTCATTGAAACTTCACTTTTTTTTTGAAAAATCGATTTTTTGGTTGTAAATTATCTTTTTCTTCAGACGTTAGTTTTTTCCTTCAGAAATACTCCTTTACGGTTTACAATAATTCAAGGTAGGTATACAGTTGAACATTTTTCATTTCAGTCGAACATTCATCTAGTTAAAAACTCTTATGTTTGGTTTAAAATTAATTTTTTAAGCCAAAACTGTCACTATTCCATTTTTGTTTGAAAATGTTCATTTTTTTAGTTCAAATTTCAACCATTTTGTTTAAAAATATTATTTTATGGTTAAAAATTATTTTTTTGTCCGAAATTGAACTATTCTAGTTAAATTTTTATCATTTCAATTGAAAATTCTTCTTCCTGGTTCAGAATTCAACTACACCAGTTAAACATTCACAATTTCATTTTATTCTTCATCATTTTTTGTAAAAATGGAACAATTCGTTTGAAAGTTAGTTTTGTGGGTTTGTTAAGAGCTTTTTTTTTTGTTATAAGTAATTTTTTTCAACTGAAATTTTAACTTATCCTGATTGAAAATTACCTAGTTTTAGTTGAAAATCCATTCATTTAGCTAATTATCCATTTTTTCAATTTAAATCTAGAGTATCTGAATTTCCGTTAACAAATTATATTTTTTAGTAAAAGTTAGTTTATCTGTTTGAAAACTGAACACCTTCAGTTGAATACTCTTTGTTTTAGTATAAAATTATTATGCCAGATTTGAAATTGGTTTTTTTAAACTAAAAATGTTGCTGTACAATTTTTGTCAAAAATAATTTTTTTTCAGTTCAAAATTCGACTATTTTGTTGAAACATTGTATTTTTTGGGTATAAATAAATTTTTTGTCAAAAATTGAACCATCCCAGTTAAATGTTTATCATCTCAGTTAAAAATTCGTCTTTCTGGTTTAAAATTAAACTACATCAGTTTAACATCTAGAATTTCATTGGATTCATTATTTTGTGTGAGAATGAAATAATTTGTTTGAAAGTTAGTTTTATTTGTTATAAGTAATTTTTTAAACTAAAAATTCAACTTAGTCTAATTGAAAACTCCATAGTTTTAGTTGAAAAATCATTTGTTTAGTTAAACGTCCATTTTTTTGAATGAAGTTACTCCAATTGGGAATTCCATAGTTTTAGTTCAAACTCCATTTGCTTGGTTGATCATTCATTTCTCTCAATTTCAAATTTGAGTATCCAAATTTTAGTTAACAATTTTTTTTTTTAGTAAAAGTTAGTTTATCTGTTTAAAAATTGTACTCCTTCAGTTGAAGATTCTTTGTTTCGTATAAAACTCTTATGCTTGGTTTTGAAATTGGTTTTTTTAATTAAAAATGTTGCTGTTCAATTTTTGGTAGAAATAATAATTTTTTTAGTTCGAAATTCGACTATTTTGTTGAAAGATTGTATTTCTTCTTAGAAAATTATTCTTTCTTTTTGAAAATTAATCTTCTTGTTCGAATATTTACCTTTATGGTTGAAAACTGAAGTGCTCCAGTTAAATATTTATCTTTTTATTTGAGAGCTCATCCCCTTGGTTGAAAAATGAACTATTTTGTTGGAAATCCATTTCTTTGTTGTCGTAAATTGATTTTTCTAATTTTAACTTCAACTGTTCCAATTTTTGCAAAAAATGGTATTTTCTTGTTGAAAATTTGAGTGTTCTTCCCAAAATTGATTTATTTTTCAATGTTTGATCTGTTGTTTTGAAGAATTTTTATTTTTCAATGTTTGATCTGTTGTTTTGAAGAATTTTTAGAACGAACTTCATGGATTAAAATAAATTTTTGCGTTTCGCGACAAACATAAATAATATTTTACTCGTAGTTGACCGGCAAAATTGAGAAACTTGACCGTGAAGAACCGGCGGTCTTCGGCGGTCGATTTGAAATTCCCGGTCATTTCCCGGGAAATGACTGGGAATTTTAAATCGAGTGCCGAATGGCCACCCTGTGAATGCAACTTTCATTATGACTTTTTTCAAGATATAACTCTTTAAAAGGATGCAGTCTAATTCAATTCTCAACCTCTATCGCTGTTATGTAATTTGCATTTATTGTAAAATTGTCATTATTTAGACGTTGTTTTTCCTTCGGAACAATTCATGCTCAAGAAATGACTCTTATGCTATAATAAAGAGGTTTGATACCTGGCGGAACTTATCTATTATAAAATAAGATAAAAAATTGCAACTATTTCCTTGTTATTTAAACCAAAATAGCAGTTTTTGGTTCCCACTGTATCCATGGTAACTATGGATAAACCATATCGAGCTGGCCCTTAGGAAACTTGTTAAGGGTCCAGAAATGAAGGTGAAATTCTCCAACCAATTTTTTTTCCTAGTTATTTCACTTCTGCGACGTAATTTCAAAGATCGCGTTAAAGCAAAAACATTTCTTCCAACTAAAGAGACCAATTAGGTTCGAGAAATTAATCTATGTGAGTATAAACAAAGTTTGGTATTATATTTATGACAGTCATTGCTTGACTCAAACAAATGTATTTGAATCGAACAAATCTTATCCCTTATATGCCAAACAAATATTTTTCTGAATATGTAGTCATTCCTCAATTAGATGACAAAGAAATTTATGAATTGCCTCAATTATATTTCATATAGATTCGGACAATCTCCAAAAAGTTACTATTAAATATTTTAATAATTTGATATTTAAATTTGATTATTTTCCTTCATGTTCGAAATTTCATACAAAGTAGTTAAAATTGATGATATTCGAGAATCCTACTTCATTTACCACAAAAGTTGAAATGCAATCTAGAATATAGGAATTCATAGGAATGTGATAATTTCTAGGAAGATGTTGATAGAAGATGTTCATTTCCTGTGACGAGAATCAGAAGCTAAACAAAATGATCTTAAACAAATATTTTGATAGAGTCCTAAGGATTCTTCATGTCGAGAAAATGAAATTTCAGCCAAAAAATGGAAAAAGTCCGGAAGGACAAGAGGCCAAACAAAAAAGACACAAGAAACTATAATGCGAGGAATGGCAGCCGAAGGCATGTCTTTCTAGCAAAGGATCGTGTTGGTTTAGGATAGATATGTATCAGACGAAGTCGACTGAGGTCAACCTGTCACCTGAAGCACCATTAGGCCTCTTTAGACACCCTTTCCAACCAACCTCCAACCTGTCATTATTGCATCAGGTGATTTTTTGTTCGGAATCTTTCTTGAAAAGTCTGAATGTAAGATAAGAAACTGGCTACGCCCACTATTCAGTGCTTTGCAATTGCGAGTTAATCAAGTCGCAATTGATGTATGGGACATTCTTTTACAAATCGTACAGATTTGGACGAAAGTTGACCGACCCATTTTTGATTGAGCTAATACTTTT
>WSXT02013723.1:0-14472 GCA_011762715.2 Neuroterus valhalla
GGGAGCTGGTGCCATTATTTAAATGGCCACGTCTCACGACCGTGAGATGAGTGACCGATATATATATATAGGTATATAGTACATACATTTTTTCTCAAAATTTTAATCATACCCTGCTTGCTCAAATGATGAATCTCATTACATATCTCTCCCCCCCCCCCCCATCCTCACCCTAAAAGCGAACGTTCAGACGTCAATACTCAGGATCGTATGGACCAAACTTTCACACGTGCCCAGAGAGTCGACAGGAAAAAACTTCTATGATGCGCAGTATAGCGCTTACTAATTGAACGATGCTCGCCTTCAAGTGATGCTCAGAAGAGAGGGGGGGGGGGCAAAAACAGTAAATCATGAACAACCGTGAAGCAACCGGTAGAATACACGTATAGCCACGTCTCACGACCGTGAGATGAGTGACCACATTGACTACGAAATCACAATGAAGGGCCAGCTGAACCCTCATATGACTTAAGGACGCAGAGCGACCCAAGTATGACTGCTCTCTGCATCCATCCAGCAAGTACCACGGCATATTTCCGGCACACGGGTATGGCGCCAGTGAAGGCGTCGCACATTCAAGAGCACCGATGATGAAGACAGTTATTTTAACCGAATATCCTTGATGATACCACTGTAGGTAGTCTCTGTTCTGCTCCTTTTTCTTGATTCCCTTGCCCTTGTTGTTGTAGTTGGCCAGGGCTGAGAATCCTATCACGAACATAGTTCGGTCACGTTTGTCAAGGAGCATGTTAGGTCTTGTGTGTTAGATAGGACTATTGTTGAGACATTTTAGTTCCAGTAGATTCGGTACTCCTCGTTCTCTAGAATGTACTCTATCCTACTTGGAGTGTTTGTCAGGATAGGGTCACGGTCAAGGCCCTAATAGTGACAATGATGGTTCTTGCGTGAATAGGACAATGCGATAGTATATCGGAAAGCTTAGGTGCTTAGGAAGTCCAAGACACGCCCTGCACCCATCGCTGAAACCTCTTGACGTAATATGTTTTTACGGTATGCCAAGGTGGGAATCACACCATCTTGATACGGGAAAATAAAATCTTTGTTCCTGAATTAAGTACAGATGATTAAGGAAAAATAATCGTTGACCCATGTGACAAGGATCGATCTTTCACAATTTTATAAAAGCTTTTATGCGTCACCCTGGCTTCATGTTTTTTTAGGAAGTTTTTGGCCTAAGCTTCCTTTATCTGTGCTTTAGGAAGTGAGGCATCCTGATGGAGTCATGCACTGACCTCACTTCTGATGTTAAGAATTAGGCCGAATCTCTCAACTGCCTCCTCCACGGCTCCTTCCCCACTCATTCCCTGATTCCTGACCATTGCCGGGAGAGGATCTCTACCGTTCGCGATGATATGAACAGTACTCAGGATAGTTAGGTTGCATAGACATTGAAGATTGAGAAGTCCGCGTCTGCCATCACGGCGTGCGAAGTATAAGCGCGAAACGGACGAGTTCGTGTACAAGCTTTTTTTCATATGCATCATCTTGCGCGTGGTAATATCAAGGGCCTTGAGCTCCTTCTCCTCCCCTGAAACTGCCCCAAATGAATAGAGTAGACCTGGGACGGCAAGCATGTTAGTAAAGGATAACTCGTTCAACGACGACAGGTTTGACGACCAAACCCGTCAAAGTAGGTGTTTGTATCTACATAGGAGGACCTCCTTTACTGATGTTGTATCCTGAATATGGCTCTCTGGCACGCCTATGTATTTGTAGGTCTCTCCAGTGCTAAGGTGTCTGATAGCACTTCCGTCCACAAGCTCAGGGTTCTTATCCATACCTGCCATTCGTCCACATTTCAGATAAATCTTGGCACACTTATCTTATCCAAAGTCCATATTGATTTCTCATGTGTACCCCTCGACTACACATTAGTTCCGTCACAGAGGTACTCATGAGAATCGCGAAGTGCGAGAGATGGTGGCAATTGTGAAATGCAGAAGAAAAGAAGGCTCATTGCGTCACTCTGAAAGACACCTCTCTGGAAAGTGGCGTTGTTGCTTGTCACACGATTTTTTCCAGAAGTAATAGTGAATCCGGTCTCCTAAAGGAGCATTAGTCTTTCAATGAATTCCGAAAAATGTGAATAAACCTTCAAGCTTTTCAAAAGACAGACGATAAGTCTATGGGAAAGTGAATCAAAAGCTTTCTGTTATTCAATCCAGGTTACCGACAGATTGCGCTTGTAGTTCGCAGCGTCTTTGTAGACACTCCTATCGATCAGCAGGTTTTCCCGGTAGCCCGCTACGCATCTTTTTGATCCTCGCTGTTTGTATATCTCACTTCATACATCTCCTATTATCCGGAAAACGCTGTCATTCAGAATACATGTGAAAATCTTATACAGCGTGTTCAGACAAGTTATTGGCCTGTATTTCTTTGGGTTGGACAAGTCGCGTTTCTTCGGTAGGAGTACAGCTCGCCTTCACACCAGCTACTGTGGAATAATGATTTCCAACTTCAAATATGAAGTAAAAATGCGGGCCAAATATTGGTGTGTAAAAGTGAACTTGGAATTGGTGTGTAAATGTGACACTGCATACGGTCCGTATTTTGACTTGCTCATCCAATCTTCTTGTTTTGTTGTTGCAAGCGTTTTTTAGGCTTTTTATCAATCGCTGGTTCGGACCTTTGATTGGAATCAGCTTAAGTTCTCGCCGCATCATAAACTAAAAAAGTGATGGTTCAGAGGTCAGAATCCCCTGAGTGTCCCTCACGAAAGGGTAGCATCCATTCCAACCAGATTATGGGGCTTGGGAGGAACCTGAATATTAAGGTTTCTCCTTGTCCTGGAATCGCCATCGTCTCTCAAGGGAAGTCTTGTTTCAGCAGTTGGTCTAAATGTGGAAAGGCTAACGGCACAGTTTCTTAACACTTACTGTGAAAGGTGCGAGAGCTCTGGGTTTTTGTAGCACCACAGAGTGTGTAGGTGACTGCTTATAAGCTTTTGTAACCGTATTCTGCAGAAACCCTCGGCACAGGTTTCCACTATCCGCAACGTGAAGATGCCTTCGGTGGCTTTGTCATAAGCCAATCTGTTTGATTCAAAAGGACCAAACAGAACCGAATGGTGTCATAAGTATATGTAAACATATCTTATTGATATGGAGGTATAAGTTAGATTCGAAAAATACGAAGTTATTGAGGATTTGCAATGGAAAATATCTTAAACTGAGAGGAAAGGATGTTTATAAGTTACACTGGACTCACAATTCTCCAAATCTTCTCTAATCAGTATTCTTTATTCACAGAAAATCAGGATCTTTTCCGGTAATCTGCTCTTCGTCTTTGCAGTTGTGTTTATTTTGATTGGTAAGTATAGTAATAAATTTTTATACAATATCGTTCTTTTTCAGATCGAAATAGGAAAACTCGAAATAAAGAGATTAAGTTTCTCTATTTCAAAGATGAGAGATTCAATGAGAATTACTTTTAATAACCTTCGAATAAAAGGAGCTCTATAAGGAATTTTGAATTGAAAATAAAAAGAATGTAGAATGATTGTGATTGTATTTATGTTAAGGCTGATTTTCATTTGTTCGCTATGAATAGCCTTTTTTTGGGATCGACTATTTTTTCCTATTTCGGGCTATTTTTTCCGAATTTGTATAATTTTTTGGTCTTTGGTAAACGAAACATACAAGCACATTTTTCCTCATCCACTTTTGTTTTGTTCATCTTAACGGAATTTGTAAGTGGGTGAAGAACAGTGCTTGAAGTAACATCGAAAAAAAAATACTTTTACTACCCTTGGATTACGGAATTTCAGATCGCAATGTATAGATCGACAAGAAGTATTATGCCTTACGATTCTTTTTTGTTCTTTGATTTCAAAATTACACGGAATTTGGTCCACAGAAATCGGAGGTAATAATTTTTTTCAAAATATTGACGATTTATTCTTAAAGAAGAAGTCAGGTGTCTCCCGCCAGGAGTTTGTTAACTAATGCAAAAATGTGCTGCTATCGGAGAACAGTACAGTATGTAACAAGCAGCGAAGGGAGCAGTTTTTTCTTGCGGGTGGATAAAAATCAGATAGGGGAAGGAATCCCGAAATCAAACCAGTCATGAGAAGGTATGTGAAAAACAACATACCCCAAGGGAGTAGAAATATCCCCACTGATTCCGATCGGTTTCAAGCCTCGGTGCTCAGTGCCGGTCCCATGGATTTTGGGGGGTGGGGGAGAGGGGACCAAGCATACAAGAATGAAGAATACAAAAATGAGAAGAAAAAAAAGATGATAAACACAGGATGGAAGAACGTGCCGAACTGGTTGCGGTGACTGCTTTGAAGATGCAGCAAGAAGCACTAGTAGCGGCTATCAAAGGGATCATTCATCAGATAGAAGAAAACACGGCAAAGATGGCCGTTAAATGCAAGGAGCAGAAAAATATCAGCACCACAATAAAAACTGGACTGACTAAAATAAAGTGGGACATTAAAATGCTCATTGAGGAACTAGAGGCACAGTGCAGGATGCAGGATAGGCTCGCGACTGTAGCTATTAACTGTGACCAAGACAAGGAAATGCGCCTAAACACACCTATGGGAGCATCAAATAAGAAGAGGTCGGCGACGAGTCCAGCAGAAGACCGGGCAGCGACGCCATTTGGCAAGGAAAAGAGAGACGAATCCACACCTCTCAAGTGAGTATTACTCGGAGCTAAGAAGACAAGGAAAACAAACGCCCAGGCAAGCACCGAAGTCACTCCTCAAAGAACTAAGACGGAAAACGAGACAAAGTCTCAACAAGCTAAGAAACGCTGACAAAGGGCTCGTACAAGGCAGTGCTGTGAGGCTATCTAGATCAAACCTGCTAGCAGGAAAAACTATGCAGATGTACTCAAAGACATCCGAAGTAAGGTGAAACCAGAGGAAACGCAGACTGACATCAAGTCCATCCGCCGAACTCGAAACGGAGACGTCTTGCTGGAGCTGGGCAGGCAAACGAAGGACATACAAGCCTTCAGTGAAGCCCTTAAAACTCAGTTGGGAGACATGGGAACGATGCGAAATCTGGTACCCAGAGTCACGCTAGAACTCCTTGATCTTGACTGCGTTACCACGAAGGAAGACGTCGAGGAAGCGCTCAGGCGTGATCTTGGCGAAAAAATGGGGGAAGCAAAGGTGTCGTTAACAAGGCCTAACAGAAGAGAGCAGATCCTGGCGGTGGTTCATATCAACAAGCAAGAGGCCAAGAAATGGTAGGGAACCTCGCGCATAAAAAATTGCTGGATTAACAGCAGGATCAGGATAAGAACTCGCCTGGATCAGTGTTTCAAGTGCCTTGGCTATGGACACCAATCAAGGGATTGTAAGGGGCCAAACCGTAGCGCCCTTTGCTACAAATGTGGGAAAGAGTTCCACCAGGCACCTTCTTGTTCAGAAAACCCCCAGTGCATACTTCTTGCAGAACTGGAGGAAAAACCAGAGTCTCTTGGGCACTTCTCAGGCTCAGGAACTTGTAGAGCCTTAAGACAAGTACTGGCTAAGGTAAAAAGAACACCGAATGATTAGAACATTGCAAGGTAACCGTCACAAGAGTACAACATTTGACCATCTCCCGACACAGTTGATTTTTGGGAGGAAACCGACATGCTGATCGTCAGTGAGCAGTACCGGGACAGAAACAGCCCAACATGGTTCCCTGATGCACTAGGCTATCTCACCCCCAACGAAACCATCCTCGACTTCCAAGAAAACCTAAATCTCCTCGAGGACGCTTCTCTCAACGAAGAAGGTAAGGTTTTCTACTGTTGGAAGACTGGACGGTCATCGAGGATTACACCGCGAGTGACCACCAGTATATCAGCTTTGAAATTGGCATCGCAACACCGCCTAGAATACTTCCACAAAGGCAGCTAGGATGGAACGCTTCAAAAATAGACAAAAAGGAATTAAGTAGCGTTGTGGCAGGAGGGGAAGAAGTTTTATTCCCTATGCAAGAGAGTGTCGAGCAAACGGGCAGGGCGGAAACCCTAGTGAACGCTACAATGCAACTCATCCACAAAGTCTGCGGTGCATTAATGCCCAGGAAAAGGACGTAAGCCAACCGACGTTCGAACTACTGCTGGACAGAAGAAATAGCGGCTCTTCGAAGGAAATGTCTGGTAAGTAGACGAAAGACAACAAGAGCAAATAAAAGAAGAGTTAATGCACCACCAACATCGATTGATTACCTTCATCTGGAAAACAAGAAGAAGCTACGCAAAGCCATCAAGAAAGCAAGAGACAAAACTGGCAAAGGTCTTACTAAGGAGGTGAACAACGAACCTTGGGGCTACAAAATCGTGACAAGAAAGCTCGAAGCTCTTACAGCATGTGAAGCGATAAACCCAGAAGGAGTGGACCACATCGTTGATAATATTTTCCCCACCCACCCGGTGAGGCAGGAGGACAGCGATGAGGCCGCGACCACGGACACACCGCTTTTCGCAGTGGAGGAACTTCTCACAGCAGTCAGCGGTTTGCAGAAAAAAGGCTTCTGGCTTAGACGGGATTCCAACAAAGGCATTAAAGGTGGTGGCACACACTTGTCCGCAAGTGCTCTTAAATGTCTACAAAGCTTGCCTTAAGGGAGGAATCTTCCCACAAGAATGGAAGAGCTAGTGCTCATCAGAAAGGGCAAGGGAAGCCCAACATCACCAGGGTCATATCGTCCCTTGTGCATGCTAAGCACCGCAGGTAAGCTCCTAGAGAAGCTGCTGAAGCCCTGTCTGGAAGCAGCTATATTGGATGGCGGAGATCTATCAGCCAGGCAGTACGGGTTTAGAAGAGGACGCTCCACTATCCATGCAGTGAGAGAAATCGTTTCGACGATAAACTTGGTACAAACTGGAAACCACTACTCCAGGAAGGTCGTCCTCCTGGCGACCTTGGACGTGAAAAACGCCTTTAACTCTGCCAGGTGGATAGACATGATCGGAGCTCTGAAGAAGTTTGAAGTGCCAGAGTACTTGCTGCGGATAGTAAAAAATTACTTGGAAGACCTGTTGGCATTTAAATGAAAGCCATCTTTGAGAGAAATCCCGACTTGAAAAAGGAGACTGTAGCCAAGGAAGCGAGAGTATCAACTCAAGAGCGCTGGCAAAGCCGGTGGAGAAACGACGATCGTGGAAGATGGACTGCAAGGCTAATTCCAAACTTAAACGTGTAAATTGGACGCAAGTATGGAGGAGTCAACTTCTACTTGACGCGATTGTTGTCGGGGCATGGCTATTTTCGAGCCTACCTGAATAAAGTCGGAAAGGTGTCCAGCCCAGGATGTTTCTTCAGCGAAGCTGATCGAGACGACGCAGTGCACATATTCTTTGACTGTGGTCGCTGGATCGAACACAGAGATGAACTAAGACTGAAAGTGGAAAATTTCACGCCTGAAAGGGCAATACCGGAGATGCTGCGAAGTGAGGAAACGTGGGATGCACCTACGTGGAATCAATCCTGCGACTAAAAAAGAAGGAAATGGATGCGGCGGAACAAAATCCCTGAACCCAACTATGCTCAACCAAGATGTTGAAAGCCGACGAGCCCGTCGCGTGACAATCTTGCGCTCCTGAGGACGATGCGTACTTTTTGGTTGAGGCAGAATGGGAGTATTTACGTAACAAGGAATGAGCGCACAGAACAACCGAGCGTTAACCATGCCCGAACAGGGGGTCGAAGGCCGACGAGCCCGATGCACGCTCCTGACGTGCTGCCGAGGACGATGCGTAACATCATCATTGCCGTTATTGTCGTCGTCATCATCGTCTTCATCATCATCCTGGTCATCATCGCCATCATCATGCTAAAAATATGGGATTGAGGGTTATGTCCAATACTTAGAAATACCCTATTTCGCATGATTACCCAAGAATGCATAACTACATTTTTGATGAGTTAACAGGACGTTTTTTAAATAAAATAAACCAAGGACCCTGTACAGTTTACATTGGAAATGGCTTGCTGTAGAAGTGTCTCGTCTCGTTATGTTAAGTACCTGATTCAAACGAATTAATAATTAACAAAAGGTGGTACGATTTCACGGAAAGCCATTTACAAGGCAGGGGCTAAATGTCGGTTGGATCTAAACGTACGGACCTGGGGAAAGGCGAGGGGCTATTGGGAAGGGGTAGGGGCGTTACCTGTGTCCGGGCGTGTAGACATAATTACATGACGTAAATTAAATTTACATAGGTAAATTCAATTTTCCTATGTAATTTACATATATTACATAACATAATCAATTTTTTCTAAGTACCGTATGGTTAGATAAACTATAAGTTCTGGTTGAATCAACCAACATCTTTCCATAGGCTGAAAAAAATATGTACCAAAATATTTGTTCGTATCAATCAAAACATATAATATAGTGAACCAGATTTTAAAAATTAATTTTGAGCAGGTAATTTCGAAATAAAGACAAATTTTGCTTCAATGGATCAAATATTTTGTTGGTCATACAATATAAATTTAACTTATATTCTTGTGGGTTCCCTTTTAACAGGAGTACAATTTTCCCAATATTTATTTTAATGCGAGAATATTTTGCTCCACTGGATACACTTTGAGAAGAATGCCTTGATTTATTCATATTCTTTCTTACAGAACTAAGTTCACAGTACAATACAAAGATTCTTCATCCTGTTACAACGACACTTCCTAATGAGAATCTTCACTACATGACAGGACCAAACGCTGTCATTCAAGTAAACAATATATGGGGGTGATAATATAATGGCAATATACCCACCTGTAGGTAAATCGAAACCGCCTTTCCTTGCTATCATGGATAGAAAACTAGTAAAAAAATATAACCTCAAGTTTAATAAAAAAATGTAGTAACTGGCAAATTAGGAATTTTGAAGTATTATCACAGTGACTGTTTTTAATGTTTTCGGAAGTCATAGATCTAACTTCTATATCTTGAAACAGGGCTAATCTTGGCCTAAGCCGGATAAGCAGAACATCATTTTTAGGTAGCTCAAGTCTTGGAGCTTATGCTGCCCAAAAAATTAATCGTAATTTACCAGCAGAAGCATGGGAAGCAGTCAAAATTATCAAAAGTATGTTGGGGTTCACATTCCTCAAATAATTCGATTTATTTTTACTGTTTGAAATGGAATAGATTTTCATAGAATCATAGAATCTTAGATCTGGCAATGCCATCATTTGTTGATATGAAGCATATTCAAAGAGTATGAGAGCAGTTACTTAAAAGGAAATTACGAAATTATTTGAGAATTAGAAAGAGAATTCAACAAAAATTGAGGATTATCCGCAGCTCTAGCCCCAGCCCAGGCCTTATGGTCCATAATATTGTTTTATTTGATTCATTCAAGGAGCGTGAAACTCAAAAATATCGACATACTTTCCATAATCTTAACTATTTTCCAGGATTTTATGGAAGAATAGTAGTTATTTTTGGACAGCCTTAGACTATAACTACTCATAAAATATTTGTTATGCTTAAATTTTTTTTTGTCAAAGAATGGTTTCTTTTCAAATCCTACTTTATTTTGATATTGACAATTTATAAATATGGTAATTGAATTTCTCTCTGAATACATGATTCCATGTATATCCGTAATATGTTCCTGGAAATTACTCTGAAAATTAATACCCCATTTCGAATGTAAAATAGTAATATGAAATGAGAAAAATGTACTTGCGAACCAAAGAAATAAATGAATTCTATACCAACATTTATGTTCACAATTGACTGCAATTTACTATCTCCCAATATATTCCTTTCTGAGAAATAAAATGCTGCTCTCCTCATACGCGTTAGTGAAATTGTGATGAAATTTAGTTGGTATACAGAATGTAACTATCCACCCTTGATCATGCATGCCTACTGAAAATGTGTTTTGATTCTTCCTTCGTTTACTTCATTATCTCCAACTGAATAATTAAACCCTGGTCAACACTACCATTTTATATATGACAAAAAGTCGTCAAATTCCACTTAAATCTACATAGCAAAAAAATATTCATATGGAATAAGATACATTCTAAAAGTTTGCGAGTATACTTGAAATTTTAAATACAACATCTAATTCTTGTGAATATATTGCAGTTTATACGAGATATTCGAATGCATGTTTTTTCAATTTGCTTCTGAGAGCACTTTTGTTTCAACGGAACAGAAACTGGTGAAAATATGTTACAGTCTGTTTCCCTCTCCACACGCATGTAATGTTATGAATATAGAAAGATTAATGACATTTTTATAACGCAGAAAAACATGAGAATAGAGAAAATGATTTTGCTTTACGTTTCGGAAGAAAATGTACTTTAGAGACGAGGATGACATAGTTAAAAGGAATCTGTGAAAAATCACAAATTATAATAAATGTTAATTTATCCTAGTAATAATAATATAATTGTTATTCCATCTATTATCATTTCTTCAGAATACACCTTTCACCCTTAAATACACACTAGAGATGAAAAAAACCATTTTTGAACAATTTCGTCTGAATGATTCTTCCATTTTTATTTGTGTTGCATTTTACCCATATCTTAGCTTGCATATTTATGGATCAAGAGATTTATTGAAAATGGTCATTTCGCTTTTTCGATGTGGAATTTTGGTTGAAAAGGTGTAGTTGAGAAGAACACTGGCTCAAAAAATCCGACGAGTTGGAAAGGAGTGGATTAAGCATGGAGGTAATTCTGCATGAAAAAGGAAAGAAAAAAGCGATTGCATGGGTGAAGGGGGTGTTGGGTGAGACGGAGAGGAAGAGAAAGAAGGAGGAGGAGGAATTGGAGATAGATGTGGAAGGAGCAGAAGAAGTAGATGTAAGAGAGGTGTGAATAATGTAAATAGTAGATAAGGAATAGCAAATAAGGCGTAGTAGATAAAAAATAGGTAGGAATCGCGGAGGCAGAGTTCGGCAATGCGAGGCTGACGAAATGTAGGAAAATGAGTGCAAGGCAAAGCGAGGAAGGCAAGGCAATGAGAGCGAGCGAGCGGTCATAGTAATAAGGTATGGATAGATGATATTGTGTGAAGTGTGGACGGATGTAAATTTGATGTGAAAGATTTTCGCAAAACATGGTGGTGTAAGCAAGTCCATTTTTCAAGGCCAGTAGGCTGAAGAGTAAACCTTTATAAACCTCAATGCTTCAAAAGTAGGGATGTCATACATGATCACTCCAACTTCCTCATCTATTTTAACTTATTTTTGATCTTCAATTTATAATCAGCACACCTCAAGATACATACATATACATAGTACTTTCGAGGTTCTGCGTTTTGATTTCTCCAAGTTATTTACATATTGTCCCCTCCTAATTATCGAAAAAAAAATGATTCCTGAAAAAGCATATATTTTATTAACTAATCATAATCATTATCACATCCACACAATGAGAAAGGTTTCATAAAAATCCATTCCTCGGAGCTCTAGTCTAGAGTATGACAATTCTGACAAAAATTCATCGAACAGGAAGTATGTGATGATGTCATATGATAAAGTTTGCCTTAAAACAGAAAACAAAAACTTCCAAGGACGCAGTTTCTTAACAATAACATTTTCTTGTATGGCTATATGCGAATGCAGTGCATCAAAATGCATGAAAATACGAGGTTTGGAAAGTATAAAAAGTTAATAAAGTTCTCTTCGAGAATATATTGTCCCAATAACAATTTTCTGTGAGGAAATAATCTGAAACTATACATTAACAAAAAAAAATATTTATGGATAATAAAAAATGTTTTTCAATTTTTCCCGGTGTTATTCGACATATTGTGACATATTCCCTATGGTTCTTGGTTCATTAGAACGAAGGTGCTTCTAGAAGAAAATTGAAACAACGTGAAGGTGCGTTATCTCAAATTTTGAATTATAATAGTATATAGATGTATATGATGTACAATACTGCTATCCCATGGAAGAACATAATAAGTGACTTTTTCCATAGTGACTATATTTTCAGGCATATGTAAGGGCATATGTGTATGGAAAAATAACCTCTACGGCAAATGTCATTTACTAGGTTCTTCCATGGGACAGCCTTCCATATGCTAGCCATGGGGGTAGATGGCACATTGCCGAGCGCTCCTAAAATTCAGTTCAAACTGGATTTGGAGCGATAAGCGAGCACTCTTATGTCAACACTCATGACCGTATGCACTACATTTTCACACATGCTTAATGTTCGTACGTACTGTTCGTACGCCCAGGGGGGGGGGGGGCAAAGCAATCAAAATTGAACAACCGTGAAGCTGGCATATGAAGGTATATCATTAGAACTGGAAAAATCTGAAGCAATGTAGGATTTCGAATGTAAAAAGGACTAGTTATATCTCCACAATCCCCCGAATCTCCGTTAATCAGTATTCTCCATTTACAGGAAATGAAGATCTTTGGTAATCTGCTCTTCAACTCAACAGTTGTATTCAATTTAATTGGTAAGTGTAATGATAAATTGTCATATAATATCAGTTTACTTTTGATTGCAATGGGGACAAAAAATGCTTTTCTCGGAACATATGTACATTTACATTTAAAATTTTTTTTCCCTCAAAAGTAGAGACAACTGTCAATATTCGGAACATGTTTTAAATAAAGGCCAAATAATGACCGAATAATAAAGACTCCCAAAAAAGTTCACGTGCGTCAACTAACCCTATCTGTCGGCTGATAAGGCGCGCACTATTAAATTGGTCTTTCTTCCCGATTACAAATGATTTTCTAGCGTCCAAAACTATGAACGCGCTTCAATATCATTAAATGTTTATTTTTCTAAATCAACCATATTGAAGTCAGGTAGTAACTAGCCACTTTGGTACAAAAAGAATATTTTTTTTAATGGACTGTGTACTCATCAAAGATGAAAATAATAATTATTTTCGCACGTAGATTTTTTTGGTGGTTTTCGGAGGTAGTTACGGGCATGTTCGTCTTATCGGAACTGCTCCACATATGAGGTCGGTGTTGATTAAAGTTGATATTGTATCCATAATTATACTAGTCCTAGCTCTATATTTTGACTGTCTAATCTTCCTCAATATACCGTAATACTATGTACATTGCCATCCATCGATCTAGACACTTATAACTTTAAAAAATTATGTAAGTTCAAAACAACTGATTTCGAAACATATTTTCCAATAAATTCCATTTGAAAATAAACTTCAAAGAACATCGAATGTATATGTAGAACAGTTCTGATAGGGTGAATATGTTTCAAATTTATGTCACATACAATACCGAAATCTACGAGCGAAAATGAGCGCTACATTCCTTTTTAACCATGCGCCTTATATGCAGAAAATAGCCTTTGCTAGTTCTACCGAAAATTTGATATATTTATAAAAAAACTGCAAAAAACAACGAATATAAAAAAAGTCTATTCTACGTAAATTCATCTATTATCACGATTTTCGTTCCCAAAGATAGTTTTTACAGTTTTTTTTTATTTAGAAAAAAATATATTTGTATATTTTTCACTTACATCTTGTCTGGTACAGAAAACTAAAATTTGTGTTACTATTTTATGGTTCTTTCTGCTAAAATGTTTGTGATTAACATAGGACCATACAATCCCACAGTAGGCCATTTACAATTTCAACTGCTCCGGGCCCTTTAAGGTTAGATAAACTGCAAGTTCTGATTGAATCGACATATTGTATAAATAACCAACAGATTTTCGTTAATGATCCGAATATTTCTTTGGTCATATAATAACCATATTCTATATTTTTCTAGGTGTATCATTCAATAGGAATACAATTTTTCCAAGTTTTATTCCAGTGCGAAAAATGTTTGCTTCAGTGGATGCACTTTAGAAAGGATGCCTTAATATATTTATATTCTTCCTTACAGAACTCAGTTCGCAATTCGCTCAAAATCTTCATTCTATCAAAGCGACTCTTCCTGATGAGCATCTTCACTACATGACAGGACCAAAGGCTAACATAAAAGTAGACATAACTAAAAAAACCGGACCGCTTCAGGTACTAGCAACTATGGACACTGGCATGATCCTTGGTATATTAGAAGCTGATACTACTTTCCGTGCAATATACGGAGGTGAAAATATAATGGTAATAATCCCACCCAAAGGTTTAGCTAAACATCCTTTTATTGCTATCATGGATCGAGGAGTAAGTGATACTTATAACCTTAAATTTAATGTAAAAATGAAGTAATCGGCAAATTAAGAATTTTGAAGTATTGTCACTCTGACTGTTCCTAATGTTTTTGTAAGTCATAAATCCAACTTCTAAATCTTCAAACAGGGCTATTCTTGGCTTAAGACGGATAAGTAGAACATTGTATTTAGGTAGTTCGAGTCTTGGAACTCATGCTGACCAAAAAAAAATTATAATTTCCCAGCAGAAACATGGGAAGCAGTCAAAATTATCAAAAGTATGTCGAGGTTCAGATTCCTCAAATGATCGATTTCTTCTTACTGTTTGAAATGAAATGGACTTTTAAAGGGTCTGCATTTCGGAGTTT
>WSXT02013734.1:0-13899 GCA_011762715.2 Neuroterus valhalla
AATTATTTGGTGAAAAATTGTGACAGGGGCAGTTGTGAAACGTCCGCTTTTTTCACTTAGACCATATGATAACCCTAAGTAAAAGGTAACTTGGAGCACAAGCTTGTGGTTTGTTTTCCTGCAAGAATCTGCATTGTGAATTTTGTAGTGACGAGAAGTGCCAGTTTCAGTAAGAAGGTGAAAATTATTTACTCAAAGTAATAATATTTCGTTTCGAAAATGAATTAAAAAGTTTCATTTAAAAACTGTCCCGTATATCAGAGTTACTCTGTAATAAATGTATTTTGGAATCTTTTACCAGTTTTTAGGCTAGGTTTGTTCTGACAGAATGAATATTCAGAAGGTTGAGAGCAATGCTATTATTTGAATGTTGAATCATTATAACTGTTTTTAAAAATAATCAAATCTACTCATTGTTGATATAATTTTGATTGATTGTTTTCAAAATGTCTGCAAGCTTATCCTTAAATGGTATTTTTTTGTAGCATTTCTAACCTTTATTGCTTCAGATAGGAGCTTATAGAAAATTGTTTGAGAAGTGTTCAGATTGATAGTTATTTGAATTTATAGTTCATTACGTGATTTTTTATATTGCTGAGTTATTTTGCACTGTTAACAACTTTATTCTTGAAATTTCCGCTTACATATCCCTCAAATTGTTGTGAAGCATTCTGCACTGTCAGAAAAACACCTAGAAATACATGTTTATCTTCTATCCAAGGTTTAATACAGATCAGTGGTCATAATATATACCACGGGAAGATTGTCTGCTTTGCATGCTTCAGGCTTCCTCCATGTATAGAGTTGCGGCCTAATAATACAAGGTGTAGAAAGCGCACCTTGCAATGTTTACCAACTATGGCGTGTGATCACTAAAGTTGTCAAAATAAAACTCTGTACCCCAAGAAACGAAATCCCTGAAACGAGTGTTTCATTCACACTTTGTTTTTACTGTGTGCATTTTTAACCAAATTGTTAAATCTTTAATCAAAAAAGGGAAAATTTCTAGAAGACATTCGAATCTTTCAATCCACGAGTTTAATTTTCAACTTAGTTTATTTTCAACGGGGAAAGATAAAAGTTTAATTTAGAAAGATGAATATTCAATCAAGTAATATGAATTTTCGACCGGAATAAGTAACATGGAATCTTAAACAAATAGTTAAATTCCCTTTTGATGTATATAAATTATGAATCGTAAAATGAGACAGTAGAATTTTCAATCGAAAAATTATTGATGATCATAGAAAAAATACCTTCAACCATATTAATTCAATCAAAACAGACGGATATTTGAGGAGATGGTAGCATCCTCAATCAGAAAGATGAATTTCTGAACAAAATAACTTAAGGAAGTCAAAATGAATTGTTTTTTGAATCAAATAATTTGAACAAAAAGTTCATTTTTTCAGTTTGAAATTCCCGAATAATACACAAACGTTTTCTGGCAAACCAAAAACGTTTGGGATTTTTGATAAGAAAAACGTTGGATACTTCCGCTGATTTTTGAGACTCAAGTGAACAAAATTTTCCAAAAACATCTTACAAACGTTTTCAAAATGTCCGACAAATGAAATTTTGAGTAACTACAAATTCGACACGTATTTCGAACGTTTTGGAAACATTGGGAAAACGTTTGAAAGAAATTCGGTAAACATTCAAAAGAAGTTTGAGAAACGCCTGAGAAGTAGAATTTTGAACGATCGAAATTACGACCGTATTCCGAAAGTATTGTTAACGTTTGTAAAACATTTGATCAGAAAATTCTTCCGGTGGATGGCGTGATCTTTCTCGCAAGTGGCAGGAAACTATGGTGATCACTATATACACGACTTTCAAATATATGTTTATAAGGAAAGAAACGAAAAAGTTTTTATTCGAAATCAGGGTTTGATCCTAATACCATTGAAAGTATATGAGCTACTAAAAAAATTTTTTATTCTTCGTCAAACGTTCTTCAAACCTCCTCAAGACGTTTCGCCAACGTTTGACAAAAGATCGATAAACGTTCTGTGAACGTTTAATGAATGCCTTGCAAACGTTTTTGAGACGTTTGGAAGAATTCCACTATTTTGTACACAATTCTTTATTTCTTATGTAATTCAACTGTTTCCAAATTTTGATTGAAATCCTGTTTAGTGTAAATATGAACTACATGTCTTTTTGGGAATTTACGTATGTTATTTGGTTTTCGAATGAATTAATTCGATCAAAGTTGAATCACATTGAGAAGTGTTTATTCTTTTGGTTCAAAATTCGTAATCCTAGTTACAAATTTCAAAGTTTGGTTGCAAATTATACTATGTAATTGAAAATCAAACTTCTCACGAACATTGACCATTTTTGAAAAAATAGTGTTTTTTTGGGTGAAAATTTTATTGTGTTCTCGGTTAAAAATTTACCTTTCTTTTTGGGAATTCAACTAGTTGGTTGAAAGTTTGACTACTTGCCTATTTATTTTTCAGATTCACGTTTTTGATTGAAAATTCGACTTCATTGTCAAAAGTTCAACTATTTTTTTTGCTGGTTTTTGTTCAAAAATTCGTTTGCTTTGATTGAATTGAAGGTTTTGAAACATTTAAGTTCTGTTGAGTAGTACTATTTCGAATGTATTCATTCCACTTTATGTTATAAAATTAAATTTTTGAGATAGAAAGGAAACTATTTGGTTCAAAATCCCTGTGATTCATTGAAAATCTGTTTCTTGGTAGCAAACCAATTTTCTTGGATAAAAGATTTTCTTTCTAGGTTGAGAAATAATTTTCTTACAAACAGTTCGATTATTTTGCTAGAAATTTGATCATTTTATTGGGAATTAAACTATTTTGTGAAGTCATCTTATGTAGTCGAATATTCAACTTTATTTTTGAGAATTAATCCTTCCGGTATAAAATCAATCTTACTGGAATGAAATTCAACTTTTGAGGTATAAATTCAGCTGTCTAGTCGGACACTCTTTTTTTTTGTTCAAAGTGGAATTATTTTGTGGAATCAATCTTTTTATTATGGGAATGGGAATATGTTCTCGGGAACTGGTCCTTTCAGAGTGGAATCAATATTTCTGCTCCATGATGTAACTATTGTATTAGAAATGTATCCATCTTGTTTTAAATTTATTGATTTTAAAAATTGAACCATTCTGTTAGAGTTGAATTTTTGGGCCTGAAATCTGTTCTTTTAGATTAAGAATTGATTTGTTTTAGTTGAAAATGAACATTTTTGTTTTGAAAGAAAGTGCCTTTTGTTGAATAACTGATCTTTTTTATTTAAGTACTGATTATTTGATTGGAAAACATCTTTTTTGTTGGGCATACACTAAATTTTCTAATAGCGATTTTTGAAATCAAAATTTTAATTGTTTCATTGAAAATCCATGCTTGTGGAGTATTTTGTACCATCATAGAAAAAACTGATCAGGCACAAAGCGCGATTAATGATGCTTGTTACTTCCAAGTCATCTAAAGTTGACTCGTGAGAGTTTCGATTGGAAAAAAAATTTAATAACCCTCCTTCATCCATCCTCAGTGTGTAGGAAATATTCGGAAAATCTAGGATAAACGTTATGATTTTCGTTTTTGTACTTTTCTCATTTATCTAGTTAACCTCGGATATGTCACAGAGACTCTTTCATTGCGTTTATTATTGTGCGCTTTATGGGTGGAAGATTTCACGCTTTTATTACGGCTTTAACATTCTTTCCAACACCTGCGAAGCGGATTCTGTATTCCTGTGATGTATCATTCGAGAACGTGTCTTGCTACTTTCATGATTCATGAAAATGCAGTAATTTCAGCCTAGAATCCTTTCTTGAAAGAGCAGAAAAAGAGAAAAAATTACAACACATCGCATCTAATCTTCAGATTCTCATTCTAATTAGAAAGTTATCGGTTTTTCGCCCGCCAGCGTGCTGTCAATTTGGAAAAAAGATAGAATATGCCTTTTTGTGTCCTTCCGGTCGACCTGAATAAATATTATCCTGAAATTCATTCTAGTTCTGTACGATCTTCTATGTTTGAGAAAAAACAAGGTAGGACGAGGATACGTCACGGCCAAACGAGGGATCCAAAACTGACTATCGCGCAACAGGAATTTCGTCGATCAGAGACGGGGCCGAATCTACTAACTTTCTCCGATGTCGAATAGCGTGCTTTCGCTACTATGAAGTCAAATCACGCAATACCCCTTCTCTAGCGACCTCCGATTGGCGCGCTTCTCCAAAGGGAAACAATACGAGTAGAGGAAGCCGAAACTCCAAAACCCCCCTTCTCGAACAGGAGCTTCAGAGCTCGAGTTGGAAAATCCTTATCGGGTCCCAAACTTATAACCTCCGGCGTTCACCAGGGCTCCAAACCTTCTCCTTTCCTTTTTAACGTGTTCTTTTACGACATTCCTGCTAATGAGAAAATTCCCACGGCTCAATACGCTGATCATGTCGGTTTCCTTGAAATATCCAAGGTCATCGGTCATTGCTCGTCACGTCTAAACAAATTCATTCCAATCGTCCAAGAATGGTACCACAGATAGAGGTTTGAAATAAACAAATCTAAATCTGAAGCTGTCTTTTTCTCACGTCGCCGGTGAAATCCTCCTAAAATTTTTGTTGACTCTTTCCCCATTATATGCAGTCTATTGGCAAAATATCTCGGCGTCATCTTTGACAAACGACTTACTTGGTCCAAACGAATCCAAGCCTTCCGTTATAAGGCTAACGGAGCCTTTACCTCACTCAAACCTTTCTTCAATAATCCTATAGTTTTCTCGAGCCACCAAAACTCGTGCCTTCAACGCCATAATAAGGAGCATCTGCACTCACGCAATTCCTGTCTGGGACTCTGCAACCCCAAATAGTCTCTCCAAACTTGAAGGCACCATGAAGGCACCATCACCCAAACCCATGCATCAACTCACTTGCAAGTTATGCAAGTAAAACTTCTAACCCCTTTAGAAAGCCCTGCTTCCTCGTCTCACAACAATAACTGAGCCATCTGTCTCTCTTATTTTTCCATGTTTCGCTTCATGCGCGAGTGTCCTCGCAGTATAACAGTTTTTGATCACCAATTTCGAAGTTCTTATTTCCTTTCTTGGTTCATAACGATGGCAGGTTGGTAACCAGTCGAGGTAGGGTTTAAGTCAGTTGGTGCACCTAGCGAATCCAACACTACTCTCATTCCGAAGGGTGTCTTTTGAAGATTTTCCCTCCTCGATTCCTTCAAAAAAAAAAAAACTCTGAAATCCACCGAGGCATCCATGATTTCCAACCGAGAAGGAAAAGTTACCAAAGAGAAGATAAATAACGATAACTTCACCATCGCCTCTTTGAAGAAACGCAGAAGATTGTCAGGATTCAGGTTTGCTCATCTCTCTTACAGGAATCAGTGAGCCATCAAGGACGTCTGTGGTGAGTGCACCACATTCATGTAAACTGACATCCACATCAACTGCCACAGTTATGAATCTTCCTGTGACTAAACCCAAAAGATTCCGGGTTCCCCCAAAAAAGTCATTATAGACGAAATAAACCACCCGTTCAACGTACTGCACAGTATCCTTGAGAAGTCATGTCAGTACAGCACGGTTATTCACAGTTCCAAATTTGGAGTTGATAAACGAAGCATTCATTACTATTTGTACAAGAGTAGTGACGTACCACAATCTAAATTAGTGATCAGGAACATTGCAATCACTTATCCAGAAGAAGCAGTTCAATCTGATCTTCAAGAACTAGGATACATGATCACCTCTATCTCTAGGATGCGCAACCATGTCAAAAAAAGGCTCTGCCTTTGATCCTTATAACAGTCTCTAGCTCATCTCAAGTCGAGAATCTACTGGGGTTGACGATCTTATGTTTTATGAGGGTAAAAATTAAACATTACATCAAGCGAGCCAAATGCTGAAAACCCCCAGAATCTCGAGCTACCCGTGCCAACTGCTCAGAGAACCACCCAGCAAATAACAGAGGCTGCCAAAAATTTAAAAAAGCAGCCAAACAGTACACCAAAAAGTCAGACAACGCGGCACCTGAAACACACAATAATGACTCCATAAAACCGAAAGACTTTCTTATGGAGGAACCTGAGCTGCATAGTCTTGCAGTTCCCTTTCTTCTCTTCTTAGTTCTTATCAACCTGCTTTTCGCTTTCCTCCTGAATCCTTAACACCAAATATAAGTATCTCATAAGCGGTTTCTCTTTATTGCTTACGGGCTTTTTCCCACACACTGATGCCTTTTTCTGTAACGCACTTCAGCTCTTTCATTCCAATCCTTCTCATAATGGAGACTATCAACCTGCGAGTGGAGCTGCGTGCTCGGCTTCTCCGCGAATGTCAGCCACAAGCGTGTACTGGGTCTCACTGGAGTTGGCGATGGCTGAGGTCCACCTCATCCCCTTTTTTTCTCAAACACACAGTAAGGCGTCAGAGACGTTGGTGGTGATTCTGCTTCATTTGAATACCAACGTTTGATAGAGATGCTCACGATAGATTTATAGATTCTGGTCTAACGGACGCATCGAGTTAATTGTTTGGAACTCAAGTTTTTTCACACCCTCCCTTGGCAGAGCAACCCTGAAACATACCATCATGTCAAACCTTCATTCGGATGGAGGTCATTCTCACCCTTTGTTCAGCCAAACCCCTACTCTACCTTCGAATTCGACTTTTTGCTTTCCTCACCATATTAGCCCCTCCGCTGATCAAATCGCCTCTGTTGTTTCTCATTTTCGTAAAAGTCTAGACTCTTGTGAGGCAGCACTTGTATATTGGATACCTTCGACCTCTGTCACACCAAGCCTAGCCGATGGCTTGGAAGCTATGTACATTCTAATCCCAACAAGATCTTGATGTTTCGCCTGAAAACTCTTCAAACCTAATTGTGGTGAGATCTAAACGCATAAATAACAGACGCATTGCCTGTCTTGCTGAATCCGCTCCCCCTCTCTATCCGACGATGAATCCATCTTTTTGAGCTCATTCGACGATGATGAATCTGAAATCAAGGATAGGAGGATGAAACGGATAGAAGGAGCACTCCATGGTGCTCCTCCTATCCGTTTCCTCTGTGAAGAACTATGGGCTTTAAAGCATTTAGCTCTTCTTAAAGCTGACATCCCTATCCGTGCTGCTGAAAACGCTACTGACGCAATTATAGTCCACCCTCAAGAAGTTTATAGTTTCACCACAATCAACCTCAAGCTCGAAAAGCACAAAATCAGTTACACCATCAACCAGATACAAGACAAAGTTCTTATCTTTGTTATCAGGAAAGTCAACAAATCCTTTCCAGAAGAATCTATTCTTGGAGAACTCCAAATTAAAATGCCCTCCATAAGCGAGCTCATCGCATAAAAAAAAAGGAAATATGGCCCCAGATTTTTTTCCATCTGGACCCTTCTGCTTCTATAGACAAGTTCAGATTTGACATTAAAGTTCTAGCTAGCTTCGGCGTTCAAGATTAGGTCAAGATGAAATCAAATCGCATTCCTTAGTGCTATTGTTGCCTTAAGTTGTTGCACACTGAGAATTACTGCCTTGCCTACTGGTCTTGCGCCTTTTGTGGTATAGTCACGCCACTGCCATTTGCCCAATCAGAAATAAAAAAGGTGTCACTTCATCTTGTTCCAATTGTAAAGGTTGTCATTGGGTCACCTACCGTAGAGACCCGAAAAATCCTCAAGAACCTTGCATCAAGTCAAACCCGACTCGTACTTCCCAAACCAAAACTCACTGTGAACCATCCTCCCCTTCCTGAACCCAGTAGAGTCCGTAAATCCGCTTTCCCGCAACTCTTCTTTGCTAACGTAGTCTCAGCTCATCCTCTACCGAAAGTCCAAAAACAGTCTCAATCTTCTCCTAATACAGATCCCCCACGAGATCCGCAACAACAGCAGCTTTTTCGTGACCTCCTCTCCGCCTTTGCTGATGCCTTTCAGCACCCGATCCCTGGACGCTCATGAAGAAAAACTAATTATCCTTACCTGGAATGCCAACGGGATCTCTAATCTCAAGCAACTAAACCTGATTCTACCTGCTTTATTAAGGCTCTTCGAAATTCCTCGAAGAAATTCTTTATCTCAGATTTCTCGTCTAAAGGAAGTGATTGGATTCGTTTTTCACCTTTCTTCAGTCCCTCTTCGCATTCTTCCAACTTACTCACCTTCAAATATCAACGAGATCTAAAAACATACCCGACCTTTCTAACACTGGTACCTCAAACCTGGTTTCCTGCGATCTCAACGCCAAACACAGGACCTAGGGCTGTCTAAAAAATAACAACAAAGGTTCTCTCCTAATATTTTCTTCATAACCCTGACTCGCCATAACCTAACTGTTGATGCCCCCTTAAAACCCACCCACTTTCCCAGCTTCCCTTAACATCAACCCCACCTCCTGGGCATCTTATTAACAAAGAATATCGTCATTGACAAAGATCACCAGTCTCTTTTTGGACTTAGTTCCGATCACAACCCAGTATTCCTATTGTCAGGTACCCTTAATCTCTTACCCTCCACAGAATAAAAAATCGATTATTTCGATTCTGAATATATTCTTGAAACGTCCACTCTCAAATGCTTCCAAATCCAATCTACTTATGACCTGGATGCAGATGTTGAAGCCCTGAAAAAAACACCCGAAACCCTGTCCAACTCGCCACCTCAACCAACTACACTTCTGTTCGTGAAAATAAACTTTAACCAGACACTGGTCTTCCTATTCGCAAGAAAAACCAAGCCCTTAGACAGTAGAAGTCCTACCGTAATCCTTGAGAGCACCAGCGTCTGAACTTCCTTCAGAGACAACTTAAAATCACTCTTCATACTATGTATTATTAAGTCCTCCTTCGAATCCTACATAGCCTCGCTATCTCATCGCTTTAATCAAATCCTTCCTCTCGAAGAAAAGCTTGAGAGGCCGGGTTGGAAAATCCTTATCGGACTCTGAACCTATTACCTCCGCCTCCGGTGACTCTTCGGGACTCCAAACGCTCTCCCTTCCTCTTCAAAATGTTCTTCTGCAACATACCTGTTCATGAGAAAATACTTGCGGCCCAATACGCTGATGATGTCGGTTTTCTTCATACCTACAAGGTAATAAGACACTACCCATTTTACCTGGGTGTCTTTCCAAAGATTCAGTCCTCTTCAATCCCTTAAAAAAAAAACCTCAGAAACACCACATGCAAAATATAAGAAGGAACCTCGAAATCTAACAACAGACCAAGATGGTTCAGAATAAGTTTCCTCGACGTATTGCGTAAACTCTGAAGTACACTAGTGATTCTCTGCTGTACAAAGAATTAATTATTCCAACTATTCAAGAGTAAGTACATTCAAGATACTGCCAAAAGCTTTTATGGGAGACCATCTAAATCCAAGCATGTTCATATCTCGTCTCTGAGAGATTAGAATTTCGACTCCTTATATGAATACGCCGAACCTTGAGGCTCCTCCCTGGAATAAGTCGCTCTGCTTCGGCACACGCTCTTCATCTCCATTTGCACACCATCCAATCTCCGTCACCCCTTCTCATCATCAATATATGAATATTAGTAACTAAGTAGCTCTAAGTTTTTTAGCTCCTTGTAAGAATATTTTCCTGCTTGCGGGCTTCTTTGTCACCTACTGTCAGTGGTCTGTTCAATATGGGTAACGCAGATCAACACCTCCTTATGATCCTCCTAATCTCTTGCATGCAGGGAAGACCACTTTTTTGCTGATGCCTAATGGCTGCCGTCGCGTCGCGGCGCACACTGGGGATATAGCGATAATTTCGTTCAAAACCACCTACAGGTCGCAAATCTCAACCAAATCGAACAAAATTTAGGCAGAAATTTTTGTAATTGAATTTGAAAGAGACTGACGAAGCCGAATTTTCAACAATGATTAAAAATATAGCGTGTTTATAAGATTTCGGGTCTTGAATTAGATAAACCATATAGAATTTAAGGAGTTTGAGGCATAGCTGATTTTGAATTCACCATCATTTTTGCGAAATAAATTTGTTCAAACAATTGTTTAAACGTCTGCAAGGAAATAAATAATAATACAAATGCAATATATGTTATCTAAAGGGTTTTTTCGTGCGCTAATTTTAAGTTTGCCATTAGTTTTGCAAAAAAAAATTATTGGGACGAATTCTCTCCTCTAGTTTAATTTTGTATTCTTAAAAAATTGTATTTTCAAATAAGAACTATTTTTAAATCTCATTGTATATAAACGAATGTGTTCTTAGCCTCGATTGAGTTGTTCTTAATTTAACTGTTTGAACAAATAAATCATTCGAAAAATTTATGGATATAATAGAAGGTTGTTTTTGCTATTTGGTCACTTATTGTGTAAATTTTTCTTGTATTTTGAATTTCATTTGAACAGATATTTTCTTTATCTCAAATTTCTTTTTGTTTGTGATTTTTTTAATTTTTAACTTTTTTCTCTTTGTGATTATTTTATCAACTCTTATATTCAACTCTTATATCAACTCTGAAAGTTATAAATTAGGAGCATTAAACTCAGAATAATTTTTTCTTATTCTTCAATCAACACATCTTTATCTGCTTTTTCGATTTTTGTTTTGAGTTGGAAGTTATCGCATATGTGGGCGCGAGGTTAAATGTTTGTGGATTAAAAGTGTGTAGACGTTCGGTTTTTGGGCATCGAATTTATAAGTTTAAGATTTAGTCTTATATTTAAAGGTTCATGGCTTTTGAATTCATAGGCTGATGATAGGAAGTCTAGGATTTTAGGGTCCACGGGCTTAGGGTTTATGGGTTGAGTTTTTCATCGCTTTAGGGTTTATGGGATAAGTTTAGGGTCTATGGGTTTAGGGATTATGGGTCAAGGGCCTATGGGCTCAGATTTCATTGGCTTGGGGCTTATGGGTTTGAGGTCTATGGATTTAGGGGTTATTGTAAAGGGTCTATGGGCTAAGGTTTTATTGGTTTGAGTTTTGTGGGTTTGAGATCCATGGATTTAGGGTGTACGGTTTCAGGGTTTATGGGTAAAGAGTATATGGGTTTAGGGTATATGGGGTTATGGGTTTAGGGTTTAGGGTTTATGGGTTGAAGTTTTTATCGCTTTAGGCTTTATGGTTTTATGGCCTGTGGGCTTTTGTGCCATTGGCTTGGGGTTTATGGGTTTGAAGTCTATGGATTTGGGGTTTATGAGTTTGAGGTTTATGAGTAAATGTTAAATGGGTTTAGGATCTTTGGGTTAAGGGTTTATGGGTTGAGGTTTTAAAAGCTTTAGGCTTTATGGGTTTAGAGTTCATCGGTTTGGAGTCTATGAGTTCGAGGTCTTCGGGTCCAGGGTTTATGGATTGAGGGTCTATGGGCTTTGGTTCTATTGGCTTAGGGCTTATGGGTTTGAGGTCTATGGATTTAGGGGTTATTGTAAAGGGTCTATGGGCTAAGGTTTTATTGGTTTGAGTTTTGTGGGTTTGAGATCCATGGATTTAGGGTGTACGGTTTCAGGGTTTATGGGTAAAGAGTATATGGGTTTAGGGTATATGGGGTTATGGGTTTAGGGTTTAGGGTTTATGGGTTGAAGTTTTTATCGCTTTAGGCTTTATGGTTTTATGGCCTGTGGGCTTTTGTGCCATTGGCTTGGGGTTTATGGGTTTGAAGTCTATGGATTTGGGGTTTATGAGTTTGAGGTTTATGAGTAAATGTTAAATGGGTTTAGGATCTTTGGGTTAAGGGTTTATGGGTTGAGGTTTTAAAAGCTTTAGGCTTTATGGGTTTAGAGTTCATCGGTTTGGAGTCTATGAGTTCAAGGTCTTCGGGTCCAGGGTTTATGGATTGAGGGTCTATGGGCTTTGGTTCTATTGGCTTGGGGTTTATGGGTTTGAGGTCTATGGATTTAGGGTTTATTGGTTAAGGGCTTATGGGTGAAGGGTCTATGGGTGTAGGGTTTATGGGCTTATGGGTAAAGGGTCTATCGGTTTAGGTTTCATTGGTTTGGGGTAATGAATTTGAGGTCTGTGGATTCAGGGTTTATGGGTTAAGGGTTTATGGGTTAAGGATCTATGTTTTGTCAATTGATTTTGGAATGATCTGATTTACTTATTTATTTGGATCTATTGGGACTAGGTTCGATTTATTCGCATTCATTCAAGTTCAAACCCACAAAATTATTCCTAAAAATAGTATTTGTTAATAATAATAACAGTAATTAAGTAAAAATAAGTTTTTTAGTCTGCAAATGTAATGAATAAGAAGAAATAGAAGATTTTTCTAATAAGAAAGGGTACCTTCTAAAAAAATAATCAAATATTAGAGCAAATAATGAAATCTACAACTGCGGAATTGAAAAACTTAGGTTTCTTCTAAAAAGATGATTCGTAGATAAGACGAAGGATTTTCAAGAAAATGATTCCACTTTTGAACATGTGTCTCAATTTTTACTTAGAAAGAATGAATTTAAAAAATCCTAATACTTGGTATGTAAGCCAAAAAAAATATAATTTTGAATCCAAAACAGTTGAATTGAACCAAAAGAAAAAAACTTCTAACGAACCAATTGGATCCTTAATTAGGCCAAATACGTTTCCGCCAGAAAGGTCAATTTCCAACCTTTATGATAAATCTATGGCTAAAAAAATTGATTTTCAACACAGTAGTTTTCGAATTTCCAAGCGACAAAGTTGAATTTTTAACGAAAAATCTTCTTACCAAAACCGTTAAATTTCTGAACGAATAATAAGGTTTTCAAACAAAAAGATAAATTTCCAACAAAATACATGACTTTTAAATCGAACAATTGAATTTCGAACGCAGAATATATTAGTTTTTATTTTGAACAAAACAAATTTTAATTTCGAACCAAAGTTATAAAAATAAATGAATTTCACGAAAAAAATTTGTTTACCTAAAAAAAAAGTATAATGTTGCTTGTGGCATAATTTTGCATCACAAATTTTTGGAGGATCACTTCTTACTGAAATAAGCCATAATTCTATTAATTTATTTATAGACATATGTTTTCACCTGGATAGAGCGACCAGCACTCCTAATGTTGCATTCCTCGAATTTCAATTCAGTTGAGTCGATTTCATCGAAAACTGCTGCCTGAAACAAAATATCATATAAAGGGTGAATGGCGGAATGTTTTCGATTCAATAAACTAATTTCTCATATGGAAACATAATCGATGAAAAACTCACTGGAAAAACATTTTCATTCACCAAAAGGTATTTTGAACAAAGGAACAGACAGGAAATGCCAATTACTATGAAATTAACTGTGGTCGACCCCTTTTAGACTGAGAGCCATTTGTAATTAACATTTTATAATCATACTGGAAACCGGATTCAACCATTATTGGCGAATCACTGAAATACCTCATACTCAGCATAATTAGATTCGCTGCACATCAGTTCATTATATAATAGAGTCAGCGGAGAAAAAAAAAGTACAGAACTTCAAATTGAGACTGTATGCAAAATTAGTAATGAATTCCTCATCAAGCATTTCAATTATTATTCAAGAAAGATCATTCGAAGAAATTTTTACCAAAAAGGTGAAATTTTAAACTGGAAAGAAAAAAATTGAGTGTATACATTCTTGAGTTTGTACAAAGTTTAGAATATATTTCATATACAGTCAAGTATGGCTGAAGTATAGCTGAAGTATGACATATACTTCATATATACCTAGATATATTTTAAGAATAGGCTATTATCATCCTTACTCAAGTATATAGCTAAAGTAAAGACTATACTTCATTCATACCTAAATATAGCTGAAGTATAGTTGAAGTGAAACTGAGGTATCACCGAAGCATAGCTGAATGATAGGGTATACTTCTTAGACACTTAAGTATGGCTGAATATAGAATATACTTCATCTATACTTATCTATGTTTTGAGCAAAGGCTATACTTCGACTTTACTCAAGTATGGCTG
>WSXT02013734.1:13999-29392 GCA_011762715.2 Neuroterus valhalla
ATGGCTGAAGTATAGCTGAAGTATGACATATACTTCATATATACCTAGATATATTTTAAGAATAGGCTATTATCATCTTTACCCAAGTATATAGCTGAAGTATAGACTATACTTAATTTATACCTAAATATGAATGAGGTATAGTTTGAGTATAGCTGAGGTATAACTGAACTGTAGCTGAATGTTAGGGCATACCCAATCGGTGCTCGAGGCTACCTCAAGTATAGGCTGTACTTAATCATTTCTTAAATAGAGCCAAAGCTTGGGCTTTACTTCATATTCACTCAAGCATTGCTGAATATAGAATATACTTTATCTATACTTTCGTATGTCTTGAGCAAAGGCCTAAATATAGCTGAAATATAGTTAAAGTAAAACTGAGGTATCACTTAAGTAAAGCTGAATGATAGGTTACACTTCATACACACTTAAGCATGATTGAAGTATAGCCGAAATGTGAGTAAAGAATGCAATATGAATAATTTATACTTCCGTATGACTGGAGTGCAGCTGAAGTATCACATATACTTCATTTATACCTAAATATAAATGAGATATAGTTAGAGTATAACTGAGGTATAACTGAACTGTACCTTAATGATAGGGTATACCTAATCGGTGCTCGAGGCTATCTCAAGTATAGGCTATACTTAATCATTTTTCAAGTAGAGCAAAAGCTTGGGCTATACTCCATATTCACTCAAGTATTACTGAATATAGAATATACTTCATTTATACTTACGTATGTCTTGAGCGAAGTCTATACTTCATCTATACCTAAATATAGCTGAAGTATTGTTGAAGTAAAACTGAGGTATCACTGAAGTATAGCTGAATGACAGGGTTTACTTCATACACACTAAAGAATGGCTGAATATAGAATATACTTCATTCATATTTATCTATGTCTTGAGCAAAGGCGATATTTTGACTTCACTCAAGTAGGTCTGAAGTATAACCGAAATATTACTAAAGAATTGAATATAGGTCATTTATACTACAGCATGGCTACAGTATAGCTGAAGTATAGCGTATACTTCAAATATACTTAGATATATCTTAGGTATAAACTTTATTCATCCAGACCCAAGTAGATAGCTGAAGCATAGACTATACTTCATTTATACCTAAACATAAATGAGGTATAGTTAGAGTATAACTGAGGTATAACCGGAGTGTAGCTGTATGATAGGGTATACTTAATCGGTGCTCAAGTCTATCTCAAGTATAGGATATACTTAATCATCTCTTAGAAAAACCTAAGTTAAGGCTATACTTCATAAGCACTCAAGCACGGCTGGATGTAGAATATACTTCATCTATACTTATGCACGTCTTGAGCAGAGGCTTTACCTCGACTCTACTCAAGTATGGCTGAAGTATAGCCGAAAAATGGTCAAAGTATGGAATATAAATCATTTATACTTCAGTATAGCTGAAGTATAGCAGGAGTATGGCTGGAGTGCAGTTGAAGTATGACATATACTTTGAGTATACCTAGATATATCTGAAGTATAGGCTATTATTATCTATAAACAAGTACCTATATGGCTGAAGTATAGACTATACTTCATTTATGCCTTAATATAGTTGAAGTTTACTTGGAATATAATTGAGGTATAACCAAAGTATGGCTGAATGATAGGGTATACTCAAGTCTATCTCAAGTATAGTCTATACCGTATCTTTACTTAAGTAAAATCAAGGAATAGACTGCAGTCCATATATACTCAAGTATCACTCAAGTATTGAGCACCGAATGGCACTCATTTTTTTCTGAAGTGTCCTTCTGAAGAACGGGATAAACATTATTTCTCAAACAGACAGTCCAACCAGAAATTTTGAAAATTTGTGTTCATCATGTATACTAGTAAGAGATCCAGTATCTTTGGTTCCTAATCATAGTGTTATTAGCATACAAATAGTTAATTAAATTTTCATTCCAGTAGAATGTTGAATGTTAGACTTCGCATAGTACAAAGTTAAACATCTTATGTTAGGATTAATCTTTAACACATTTTAGAAGTTTTAAACAATGTTTCTTGATACCGTGAAGATCATGATTTTGAATTTCCATTTTTATGTGTTTCAGAGTTCCGATCATCTTATATCCTCAATAATATAGGTATATCTACTGTAACTATACTTTTCCCTTACTTTAGATACTTGAGCTATACATGGATGGTGAAAGTTTCGAAAGGAGGTCAAAGGACACGGTTTCGAATTAGGAGGGGAATACTTTAGGAGACTGGATGGTGGATAGAGAGTGGGGGGGTCGCGAATGGTATGATAACAGAGGATGAACGCGGAGAGTGCACGTATGTAAGCAAGGCGGTGGTATCATTGATAGACTATGTGGTCATGAATATGCAAGGGTCGGAGAAGATGGAGAGATTCGTAGTAGACGGGAGGATAGAATCGGATCATCAGTCATTAATCTTGTGGATAAGAGCAGAAGGCGGTGGAAGGCAGGGAGAAGACGTTTCGATGGGGGAGAGAGATATGGACGGGGGAGGCTATAGAGAAATACCAGGAGCAGTTAGGAGAATTGAGTTTTAAAGGGGAGTTGGTGGAAGAGATATGGGGATATCCGAAAGTGAAGGTGAAAAGGTGTATGCAAAAGACAAGATTCAGAAAGAAGCAAAAAGGAATAGTGGAACGATGGGGGAATAGAAAATGCAAAAGGATAAAGAAAAGGGTTAAGAAGAAGTACAAAAAATTGAATGAGGGAACCGCGGAGAGGGAAGAGTACGTAGAAATGAGGAAGGAATTTATTTTGATTTGTAAAGAGAAAGAGGAAGGGAGAGAGAATGATCTGGAATCGGGATTGGATAGTGTTAAGTGCTAAGGTTTAGAAAGCCTAGGGAGGGAATAAGTGATGAAATAAGAAGTGAGGAGTGGAGCAAGTTTCTCAAAGAGTCATTTCAGGGCTCAGACAAACGGAGAAGAGATGAGGGAAGTAGAAGAACGAGGAATGAAGGGGGTATGGAGTTGAATGACAAAGAGATAGAGATTCAAATGAGAGAGTTAAGGAGGTTCGAGGCAGCAGGCTTGGACGGGGTGCAGAACGAAGCATTATTATTTGGTACCACAGCTGTTAGAGACAGACTGAAAAAGGTAGTCCAAAAGGTTTGAAGAGGTGAGGGATTTCCAGGAGAGTGAAGAGAGGGATTGATAGTGCCACTGTATGAGAAAGGAGACAAGGATAAGCAGGAGAATTATAGAGAAATGACATTGATGAATACGGCGTACAAAGTATACGCGATGGCACTGGCGGAGAAGCTACGAAATGATGTCTAGGAGAAAGGTATATTGCCGGAGAGTTAGGCGGGATTCAGAGCGAGTCGGAGCACTATCGGCAATATTTATATTCTGCAGCACGTGATGGACAGGGAAATAGTGAAAAAGGGGTCTCAAATCTACGCGTTTTTCGTAGATCTCAAAGGAGCGTTCCCGTCAGTTGATAGGGGGAGATTGTGGGAGGCAGGATCTCGGAGGTTTTCTGAATAGATAGGGGGTTGAGGCAGGGGTGTCCGCTTTGCCCAACGCTTTTCGCGATCTTAATTGCTGACATGGAGAGGAAGCTAGAGGAAGGAGTGGTAGAGGGAGTGAGGGTGGAGGAAGGTTACATTTTGGTTGATTGCGTATGCAGATAACCTAGTGTTGTTGGCAAAAAATCGAGGAGCCTTGAAGGAGATGATAGAAAGGTTGAGAAAATACCTGGATAGGAGTCGGTTGGAGTGAAACGCAGAAAATTCCAAGGTTATGGTAATCAGGAGTTGTGGGGGGAAGGGATAAGGGAGAAGATTGGAAGCAAGAGAGGGTGGCTGTACAGGAGGTGAAAGAGTTTGTGTACCTGGTTTTCCTATTTAGGAGGAATGGAGAAGTGAATGGTCATATAAAAGAGAGGATGAGGCGGGAAAATTTTGTGATGAGGCAGATGTGGGGATGGGAAAAGAGGTTGTTTGCAGATGACTTTGAAAGGAGGATGAAGCTGTTCGACTTGCTTGCGATGAGTGTGTGAGTATGGAGTAGAGGTGTAGGGGTGGAAGATAAAAACGAGGAGGTAAATAGGGTACAGGAGAGGTCTATTAAATAGACACTAGGGTTGGACAGAAATACACCTAGTTAAACTGTGAGAGGGAGACAGGAAGAACGAGTTTGGGGACTTTGACGGGTAGACGTTCGTGTAAGTATGAGGGGAGATTCCTGAAGGGAGGGAAATTAGGCTGGTGAGGGAGTGCTGGTGAGAGAAGGAGAACAGGAGCGGAGATGGAAAGATGGAGGATGAGAGGCAAAGGGATTTCCGGAAAAATGGTCTGCATGAGGATGAAGTGAGGAGAAGTCACGAGGAAGGAAGAAGGGTGCATGAGAAGCATAAGAGGAACGGCATGGAGAGAAAGAAGGCAGAAAGAGAGGAGAGAATAGAGTCGAGGCATAAGGAGCATTGTGGCTATTTTATGCAAATAGACAGGGCACGATATTTGTGTGAGAAAGGAGAGGTAGGAAGTCAGGAAATAAGAGCAAGGTTGAGATGTGGAAGCATGGAGGGCTTTAATAGGTTCTGGCTTCCTGAGGAGAAGAGAATGTGTGATTTGTGTGGGAAGGAGTGTGCGAAGGTAGAACACTGAGTAAAAGAATGTGGGGAGGTGGGAAAAAGTGGAATTGGTATGGAGGCAATACTGCATGAAAGAGGGGAGAAAAGAGCGATTGCATTGGTGAAGGGGTTGCTAGGTAAGGTGGTGAGGAAGAGAAGGTAGGACGAGGAGGAATGGAGATAGATATGTAAGGAGAAGAGGAAGTCGATGTAAGATCAATGTAAATAATGTGGAAAGTAGATAAGGAATATCAAATAAGTCATAGTAGATAAGAAAAGGGTAGAGACCGCGAAGGCAAAATTTGGCAAAGTGAGGCTGGCGAAATGTAGGGAAATGCGTGCTATACTTCTCAAATATACGTGGAGTATAATATAGTCTTATTGGAAAGAGTAGTGAAAGGGTAGCTTTGCATAGAAAAATGGAGCGAAAAATTGGATAGATGTGGAACTTCGAAGCTTGCTTATGTTACTTTGTTTTACCTCTTCTATTTAGTTTACTGAAATTATATAAAAAGTAATGTATTAGGTATTAAAAATGAATGGAGGAGCTTAATAAACATGTTTTAAGAGAAGTTCCACATGTGGATCAATTTCCCTTGCAGACTATAAACTTCGTCATAAAAGAAACTCGTTTCGAGCTTGTTTATGACCGCTTTAACCTTTTAAAAAGAACGCATGTACACAACACGCGTACAGAGGAAATCCATTAGGAATTACCTTTTTAGTACCTTAGGCGTTTACAGCTCTAGTTCAGATATTTCTTTCGAAAATCGAAATACTTATGAGCAAATATGTTTTGTACATTTGCAAATTAAAAGTCATTAATATACCATAGTACTTTAATTTTCAACTTTTGTTGATAACATTCAAATTGATGAGAACTATCTAGTATCCATACAGATACTTTGTCCACTTTGAAGCTCTTATGTTTCCGATCGATTTCACCGTTACCGTTGGATCAAATCCCTCTCGGAGTAACTTGTTTGGTTATGAGTATGCTGTGCTACTGAGAATTCAGGAATTTATGTGCAAATTTAGGTTAGGGATTCAAAGGACTAAAGATGCATCACACTCGTTACAAAACACGGCTTCGACACAGGTTTTTGATCAATACCTCTGGTAATTACTTCAGGTGATTACAAGCTCTCTTGTTTCTATGACTTTTTATTACTTTTTCCGAAAGAGTCTTATCCACACATTGTTTCATTAATCGCCATCCATTTATTTTCTCAGCATGACTAAATAATCTCAGAAGATTCCTTTTACTCTTGTCAAGCCTCATCATCCCATACCAATGATCACCTGATTCTGCTGTAAAGATTTCATCAGCTGCACATCCAAGTTCACTCACTTTTTCTGACCCTAGATGAACCTCTTCTTTGTCGGAAAGAGACACTCTTAGACGTTTGTATGATCGAAAATCTATGAGGGCGTGACGCATCCTTGCTCGACACCTCGTTCGATGTCAAAGCAATCACTTAGTTGTCCATTCACTTCTATACTTGCTCAACTAATATTCTCTTATGAATTCCAAAGAGACTCACAGAGCAAAATTCTCCAAAATAAATCGTTTGAACAAATAGTCCGAACAATTATTGTAAACCCTGAACCCCAAAACCCTGAAACGAAAAAACCATAAAACCTTACCCATGTACCCTAAGCCCATGCACCCTTAACCCATAGACCCTAAACCCATACACCCTAAACTCATAGACCCTAAACCCATGAACCTTAAACCCATAAACTCTAAACCTATAAAACCTAAACCCATATGCCGTAAACCCTAAACTCATAGACCTAAACCCATCAGACCTAATCCGATAAACTCTAGACCGATAAAATCTAGACCCTAAACCTATGAACCCCAAACTCATGAAGCCTAAACTCACAATCTCATAGACCCTTAGCCTATGAGCCTATGAACCTGAAACCCATAAACCCTAAACCGATGAAGCCTTAACCCATAGATCAAGAACCCTAAACCAATAGACCCTCAACCCATAAACCCTTATCTCATAGGCCCTAAACCCATGAACCCAAAACCCATACACTCTGAACCAATAAAACCTAAACTCATAGACCATAAACCCTTAACCTATAGATCGTAAATCCTAAACTCATAGACCCTCATCCGATAAGATTTAAACCCTAAACCCTAAACCCTCAACCGATAAAACCTACCCGAAACCTATAAACCCTAAACCCATGCACCCTAAACCCATAGACCCTAAACCCATAAACCCTAAACCCATAAACTCTAAACTCATAGAACCTAAGCCCATGGACCCTAATCCCATAAACTCTAAACCCGTAAACTCTAAACCGATGAAACATAAACTTATAGACCATAAACCCTTAATCTATAGACCGAAAATCCTGAACTCATAGACCCTTAAACCATTAGACCTAAACCGATAAACCCTAAAACGATAAAACCTTGACCCTGAACCTATAAACCCTAAACCCATGAACCCTGAACCCATAGAGCCTAAACTCATAATCCCATAGACCCTTAGCCTATAAGCCCATTAAAACGAAACCCATAAACCCTAAAACGATAAAACCTAAACCCATAGATCATAAATCCTGTACCCATAGTCCCTCAACCCATAAAACCTAAACCATTGAACCCTACACCAATAGACCCTGAATCCGTAAACCCTTAACTCATAGGCCCTAAACCCATAAACCATGAACCCATAGACTCTAAACCAATAAAACCTAAACTCATAGACCATAAACCCGAAACCTATAGATAGTAAATCCTAAACTCATAGACCCTAAACCCATAAGACCTTAACCGAAAATCCTTAACTGATAAAACATAAATCCTGAAACTATAAACCCTAAACCTATGAACCCTAAACCCATGAATCCTGAACCCTTGAAACCTTAACCCATAGAGCCTAAATTCATAATCCCATAGACCCTAAGCCTATGAACCCGAAACCCATTAACCCTAAACAGATAAAACCTCAATTCATAGATCATAAACCCTGAACCCATAGACCCATAAAAACTAAACCCATAGACCTTAATCCTATGAACCCTCAACTCATAGATCCTTAAACCATGAACCCTAAACCCATAAACTCTAAACCAACAAAACCTAAACCCACGGACCATAGACCCTAAACCTACACATCGTAAATCCTAGACTCATAGATCCTAAACCCATTAGACCTAAATCGATAAACCCTAAACCGATGAAACCTTAACCCTAAACCCATAAATCCTAAATTCATAGACCCTTAACCCATGAACCCTTAACCCATCAACCCTTAACCCATAAACTCTAAACCAATTAAACCTGAACCCATAAACCATAAACCCCAAATCTATAGACTGTAAATTCCGAACTCATAGACCCTAAACCGATAGAACCTAAACCCTGAACCTATAAACCCTAAAACCGTAGAGCGTAAACTCATAATCCCATAGACCCTGAGCCTATAAGCCTATGAACCCAAAACCCATAAACCCTGAACCGATAAAATCTAAACTCATAGACCATACACCCCGAACCCATATACCCTTAACCCATGAACCCTAAACTTATAGACCCTTAACCTAAAAACTCCAAACCCATCAACCCTAAAACCATAGACCCTAAGCCCACAAATTAAAAAAATAAGGGAAAATATAATAAATTTTAGGTTAAAAAATATTTTTTTCAGTGTAATATAAAATTAAAAAAAAATGTACAGAAAAAGTGACCTAATAGCAGAAATAACTCAACTATTGGATCTATGAATTTTAAAAATCATTATTACAAAATCAATCTAGAAAAAATAATTTGTACCAACAATTTACTGCTTCAGACATATTTTTCCAGTAGAATGAGATTTTGGAATTCATTTTGCAATTAAGTTAAAATAATCCATGGTTTATGCAAATAAATTGTTTTAAAAACTTATTTCGAAAAACTAATGTCAAACTTAAAATCAGATATGCCTCAAACTCCGGAAATACTATATGGTTTATCTAGTTCATGACCCGAAATCTTATATTCACGTAAAGGGTTATACCATTAGGTCGAAAAAAATCGGGTTATGCCATATTTTGTTTTAAAAAAATGTTGACAATCTATTTTGGAATATTTAGCTTCGTGAATCTCTTTGTAATTCAATTACAAACATTTCTGGATGAATTTCGTTCGATTTGATTCAGATTTGCGACCTGTATGTGGTTTTGAACAAAATTATTGCTCTATTACCAATTTGCAGCGGTTCGCAAGATACCGTTAGGGTTGGTGCGACTGGCGGTCGCGGTGTCATAGTGTCCCGCTGTACTCCTACTCTACTAAAATCTCTCACAAGCTACGAAAATTTTCTTTTTGCTCATCTCTCTCCTCGCTCTACCTATCCTCTCTTCTCTATTATAAAACTAAATGAATATTTTTAAATGTTCTTATCTATTCCATGGTGCTTAAATGTTTTCTGCTTTTTAATAGGAAACGAGAGGGACCAGCGATTCGCGAGATACCGTTCGGGGTTGGTGCGACTTGCGGTCGCGTTGTCGTTGTGTCGCGTTGTACTTCCTCTCTACTAAAATCTCTCACAAGCTACAAGAATTTCCTCTTTTATCTATTTTGGTTGAATATAAATTATTTTCTCCATAATGGGATATTTGGTTACAAATATTCAACCACTGGGTAAAAAATTCCACGTATTTTCCACTTATTTTCTGTCACCCAATAAGCTGCACGCGCGTAAAGCGCGCGATCGATGATCCTAGCAAAAATCATAAATAACAAAACGAATAAAGAACTAGTAAAATGAAAGATTCTGAGTCAGATCGTAAAAAGTTTGAAGGGGTAAAATCCCAATAAGGAGTGATGACAAAGCAAATCGTAAAGATATGCAATATAATACTATGATAAGCGAAATCGTAAAAGATTATTGAAAACGAAACTCCGCTGGAAATGTTTCCCGTCTGAATACATTTTTACTCTGATAGAATATCAAGTTTATTGAAATTCAAAAAATTTAGAATAAGACTCCGAACCCAATTCAGATATTTAATTAACGTCTAGCAATCCATTCAATATGTAAAATACTACAAAATTAGAAATTAAAACAAAGAACCCTGCTTTATTCTCATTTTGTTTTTAGCTCTTTTGAAAAAAAACAATTTGTGAAATCTGAAGTATTGCATAAGATTATATAAAGCTTCATTATATTGTAATAACAATGCCTCTTTCTGAGTATACGTGATACGTTTCACAATGCACTCTCTCAGCCACGTGAAAATTGACAATATATTTATAATTATGGTACAATAGAGAATTTGCATATTATTGCATCGTGCAGTTCGCAGTTCGCGAGATACCGTTCGGGGGAGGTTCGGCTCGCGGTCTCGGTGTCGCAGTGTCGTGTTGTACTCCTATTGCTAAGATCTCACGAACTACGACAATTTTCTTGTCGCTCATCTCTTTTCTCACTCTTCATATCCTCTTTCTTCTAGAATAATATGGACGACATATTCAAAAATTTTCACTCTATACCGTGGTGATGATTAGTATACTGCTTTTCAATAAGAACCGTCAGGGACCAGCGGTTCGCGAAATACTGTTCGGGGTTGATGCAACTCGTGGTCCTGGTGCGCAGTGTCGCGCTGTACTTCCACTATACTCAAATCTCTCACGAGCTACGCCAGCTTTTTGGTTGCTGATAAAATTGGTGTTATTTTTGGTCCGTTAGACAGAGCGACTAAATTATCAGGTATGAGATATCACAATAAAAGTTTGAACATTGTAAAACATACCTTCTTAAAAAATAGGTATTCAATAGATTTCTTCAAACCAAAGATTGCTGAACGCTATAAAACTATTACACATCCAAAAATACAAATAAATAAATTACGAATAATGAAAATTAAAAAAAAACATGTGAATTCAATTGGATAATAAATTATTTTTGACATTTAATTACTTTGCACAAGTAAATCCTGCGCATGCGCAGAATCTCATTTTTTTGGTTTTCTGATGCTATCTTCGTGAATATTCAACTAAACAAAACTTTTTCCAAATTCAAGGGTTTTCAAGACCTACAAAATGGTTATATTTCGGAATATTTATAATATATTTCAAGATTTTCAAAATTGGTGGAAAGTGATCAAATAACTGAAAACCACATTTTCACTCATTTTTGGGTTTAAACCGATTTTATTTGAGCTGAAGTTCTCTCAAATTAGCTATTTCGACCAATTATTACATATTTAACTTTTATTCTGTACTGAAAATACAATCTGTTCCGAATCTGTTTGGCGAAAGTTGCATTTATTTCATATTGCTAATGAAGCATTTATGAAGTTATTAATCCTTATTGGGACGCAGCAATAAAATAAGAAAAATTTCATCGATAAAGGCACTTTTTGCTTCCAAATATATATATACTAAATTATTTCTGATATCAAATGTAGAATGTTTTGAATTATGTGATTAAAGATGTCACCTAAAAAAATATATGTATAAAATGTTTAATAAAGTTAATATCATAAGCAAAAGTTATTAGTAGTATAAAATATTATATATTTTATGTAGTACTTTGTTTCATATCACTTTTTTAGCAGAATAATAATTCATCAAGAGTTATTAACAACTATTAACAATTAAAATAACTACTCCTTTTTCCTATTACTTTTGAAGTCACTCTACAGTTAATTCACTATAATTAATATCATTTTAGCAATACGCAACAGCCGTTGTTCTCGAAAGAAGGTTGAGTAAGTAGTGATGGGTCAAAAAAGGTTATTTGAGAAAACTCCAGCTCAAGTAAAACCGAGGTAAACCAATTTTAAAAATCTGGAGCAATCCACACGTACTTCTGAAGTGAAAATCCACATAATATATTTTTCCAGATATACGTCTATCTTCGTTTTTGAGATATTCAATTTTTAAATTTCTAAACCGCTTAAAAAATTTGAATATCGCGCCAAATTTTTTCGGAATATAACCATTTTGTAGGGCTTGGAAAACACTAAATTTGAATTAAAAATTTTCCTTCGTCCAATTTAAACGGAGATATCATTGAGAAACGAAAAACACAAAAAAATGAGACTCTGCGCATGAGCATGGGTTTTGGGGGATGAAATTTGCTGGAGCGTTATTATTTTCTATATGGAATTATTTATTTATTTTTCAATTTAGTTTTCTAAAACAATTTTTTAGTCACTAGAGGAATAAATTGAAACAATATTGTTCAATTCTTGAGGGATGTAGTTTTTTCGACTAGGGAAGGTAATTTGAGATAAAGATGTAACAGAGACTACTGGTCAAAAACTATTTGGTCTTTGACCAATATTGTTCAATTTCTGAACGAAACAACCGATTTTCTGGAAAACCTTTGAATTTCAAACAACGAAAATTCTTCCCAACAAAATAGAAGGATTTTCAAGAAATTATTTTATTTACAACAAGGGGGTTAAATTTTCATCCGAAAAAGATTATTGAGCCAAGGAGAACAGTTTTTTAAACAGAACAATTGAGATTTCGAACCAAAAAGACGAATTTTGAACTGAAAAATTATTAAATTTCAATGAAAAAGATCAACTTTGTATCAGAAGTGAGAAATTTCCTACAAAATTGTTAAAAATTGATTTTTCAAGATTCATGATTCTCAACGAGAAGGCTTCGTTCTGAACAAATTTTGTTATTCCCGAACAAAAAAAAGATGAATTATCTCTTAGCCAGTTGAATTTTTAACATAGGATTAAGAATCTTCAATCGTAATTGTCTTGTAGAATTTTTAACCGAAAAGAAGAATCGTCTATAAAAAAAATTTAAACCTCAAATATAAATTTGCAACGGAGGAATGTTATTTTTAACCAAAATATAAGATTTTTTAACAAGATTGTTGGATTTAAAACTATTTTTATTTAGAAAATGAAATTCCCGTCAAAAGAGTGAAATTTTCAAAAACTTGTACCTTTTCTTAGAACATTAATTACATAGGCCAATAATTCTCAGAATCAGAAACCAAACCTAGTGTACCCGAAGGCTTTTGCTGTGCTAAATCCAAATCCAACTTCAGGAAAATTCCATCACCCTCAGCTTTCGAGATATTCTAACCTAAGAGGGTCAGAAACACGTTATTTTGATGTATTCGAAGCCCCGTAACATCGCGAAAGAATTTTTCTTCCCAACACTCACGATGGCATCGTAAAGAACTACTCTTCATCTTCAAAATGCAGACTCTAACTTTTCGATATGATTTTTTAGGGCCGAGATGTGGCAAATTCAAATATGAAAAATTTCACTTTCCGCGGATATCATTTTTGCAACAAAAACATTTGCCCAGTAACCTGCTATGCAATATCCCCGGACCCCTACAACCCAATTTCCTTAATCCTCGAGATCAGTAACCTGCCCTGCAATAATCTAGGACCTAACAACCCGATTTGCTTCACCCCCAAGCCCTGTAACCTGCGGGGTCCCCACACCCCACCGCCCGAATTCCACAACCTTCAAGCACAGTATCCTGCTATGCACTATCCCCAGACTCCCACTACCCAATTTCCTCAATCCTCGAGCCCAGTAAGCTACAATGCAATAACCTCACACCCCCAAAACACAATTTCCTTAACCCTCGAGCCCAATAACCTGCAAGTCTATAGCCCTCGACGACTAAAACCCAATTTTCTCAATCGTCAAGCACTGATTCTTTGAGCGTATAAATATAGATAGGGTTAAGGAAATCTGGTCGTGGAGGTCTAGGGTTTAAGACTCGCAGGTAACTGATCTCGAGGATTAATGAAATTGGGTTGTGGGGGTCTGGGGTTATTGCACAGCAGGTTACTAGGCTCAAGGGTTAAGGAAATTGAGTTGTGGGAGCCTTGGGTTATTTCAGAGCAGGTTACTGGGCTCTAGGGTTAAGGAAATTGGGTTGTAGAGGTCTAGGGTTATAGACTCGCAGATTACTGGTCTCGAGGGTAAAGAAAATTGGGTTATGGGGTTTTGGGTTATTGCATAGCAGGTTGCTCGTCTCGAGGATTAAGGAAATTGGGTTGTCGGGGTCTAGGGTTATTGCATAGCAGGTTATTGAGCTCGAGAGTTAAGAAATTTGGACTGTGGGGGAATAGGGTTAGAGACTCGCAGGTTACTGGTCTCGGGGATTAAGGTAATTGGGTTGTGGGGGTCTGGGGTTATTGCAGAGCAGGTTACAATGCTCGAGGATGAAGGGAACCGTGTTGTTGGGGTCTGGGGTTATTGTATAGCAGGTTACTGGGCTCGAAGGTTGAGGGAATTGGTTTGTCGGGATCTGGGGTTATTGAATAGCAGGTTACTGGGCTGAAGGGTTAAGGGAATCGGGTTGTGAGGGTCTAGAGTTATGAACTCGTAGGTTACTGGTCTCGAGTTCGTTAACTAGTCGTTTTTAACCAATGGTCCTGGTTTTATCCATCAAAATCGCTGTTTGAAAAATAAAAAATGCATGTTTCCGCTCAAACTATGCAAGGCGCGAAAAAATTGTTAAGAAAAAAAATGATTTATTTTAAAAAGACCTATAAATTTTATACGCACCATTTTTTTCATCAGATGCATAGTTTTTGTTTAAATCGAGAAAAATGTTACCAGAAATGAAAAGTTCCATTTTTGAGCAAAACTATGCGCGATATGAAGAAAATGAAAGAAACGAAAATTGTTCACCGTAAAAAGTCTACAAATCCATTGTTGATAATTTTTCGATAGGACAAATAGTTTTCGTTTTAATCGTGATAACACACTTACAAAAATAAAAAATTCCATCTTCAAGCCAAACAGTAAGAGACAAGAAGAGATATCTAATAGAAAAATTGTCCATCTTAAAAAGTTTCACAAGTTTTACATGAAATTTTTCTTAATACGGCGTATATTTTTTTTTCATGATCGTGACCGTGAAAAATTCAATCTGCTAGCTAAAATATGCGAGATGTGAATATCAGTGGCGAGTATTGTAATAAGAATGTGTTCCTTAAGGCCAGTAGAGCCTTCAGTAAACTTAATATCAAAATATCCAAATGAAAAAAAAACTCTTCATAGAAGTGGAGGTTTTAAGCAGTTTTGCAATATTTGTAATCCTGTGTATGCATTACACTGTAAAATGAATTAACACGTATGAAGCCGAGCGCGAGGTGTGAAAAAAACCGAGCGCGTAGCGCGAGGTAAATACATCCTCGAGCGCAAAGCGCGAGATCCGAATAACGCGTGCCCCAGGCGCGCTCAAAGTTGCGATCGAAGCGATACGCGCGCTCAGCGCGCCACGAGAATGTACCCGCGCAGCGGGCAGATTTTTCTATCTGAAAATTCAGTTATTCCTTTTTTTATAGAAAATTTGTTCTTCAAGAACTGATAATCAAAATAATTCGTCAAAAATTCATGTGTTTTGTTGACGATTGGACTAAAATTCGGGTCCACATCAAATCACATGCGTCAAATCTCATATGCGGCAAGTCTCATCCGCGGCAAGTCTCACCTGCAGCAAGTCTCTTCTGCGTCGAGTCTCATCTGCGGCAAGACTCTGTGCGGCAAGTCTCCCTTGTGGCAAGTCTCACCTGCGGCAAGTCTCATCTGAGGCGAGTCTATTCGCGGCATGTCTCATCTGCGGCAAGTCTCTTTTCGGCAAGTCTCCCTTGTGGCAAGTCTCACCTGGGGCTAGTCTCATCTGAGGCAAGTCTATTTGCGGCATGTCTCATCTGCAGCGAGTCTCTTTGCGGCAAGTCTCCCTTGTGGCAAGTCTCACCTGCGGCTTGTCTCATCTGAGGCAAGTCTGTTTGTGGCATGTATCATCTGCAGCAAGTCTCTTTGCGGCAAGTCTCCC
>WSXT02013735.1:0-14472 GCA_011762715.2 Neuroterus valhalla
TTCCGATTACGAGACACAAATACCCGAGCGCGAAGCGCGAGATCCTACGGACGCGCACCCTAGGCGCGCTGATACTTCCAGAACGCCACTTTTATGTCTCTACCTTCCCCTCCCACTGTCCTCGTCCTTGTCTTCTTGTCTTGTCTTCACTGATTATTGTAAGATTGCTTTTGAGACAATGTCCAATATGAACATTAATACTAGGCATAACTATTAAATGAGATATTATATATCATGACAAGATATTGTTAGTATAATATACAAAACTATAAAACTTCCGTAAACTGAACATTCAAGGATGTTGCAAAAGCCTATTCAAACATTTGATCATAACGATTATGGCAACATGAAATTAGCTTCTGTATAAAGCATCTTACAAATGAATTTATTATCGTCTTTATGAGAGATGTACTCTATGTACAGCTTATTCAAAAACAATATCGAAATATTATAATAATTCATCAAATCAACAAAATAAGGCACAGTGTTATTTGATGCGAATTTTAAAGGAAAAATCTAATCGTACTCTTATAATAACATTAGGTCCTAAACAATTTCAATTGCAATAAATAATAACAGAATAGAGTTGTCAAGAATCTTCCAAGAAATGGAATTAGTATATTTGATCGATTTAATGAATCACAAGCTACGCCCTGTAGCGGCGGCTTGGCCGCCGCAGAGAAGTTTGCAAATGACAGTGTCGCCATCTGTCGAAAATTGGTCGTGACCCTATAAGAAACCTTCGTGGGATCATGCACAACAACTTTGCTAAAGATCATCACATGATCAAAGGCATAGTTTACACAATCCTTTGCGGGGTGAGCGTAACTCGTAAAGAGTTATATTTGGTTAAGTTTGATACCCGCACGGTTGCCCATCTAACCGCGCCTAACGCTGCTTAACTTCAGTAATCGGACGGGAACTTTTTCTTGAAATCCGATCAAATGTCCTGTCTGGAACATAAAAGTTTTGATGAATTTGAATTGAAGAGGCGTCATTTCCAATTTACTATCCCCTGAGCCTTTTTTGAACTATGAAATTCTACACCTGCTCATCCTTGAAAATTAAATTTGAATGAAAATAAATTATTAAAATAATGATTTTACTACTGATAAAAGCATTTTTTATCTAAATTTATCAACTGTACCATAACATTCCGGGAGAATCAGTGATTCGAAGTAATCGTGGAAAATGAATTGTTTAGGTAACTAAAATTATTTTCAAACATACCCCGTGTGGAAACTGCCCAGCTTAGCCTTTTATAATTATTAGCCCTCCAGAGACCCCACAATGGCGGCTCACTGTGGAAATGCCCAGCTGGGCCCTCGCGAGGGCCTATATATTTGCCCCTTAATTTTAATACGAGAAATTGTAACTCCTTTGACTAAGTTAGGAGAAAAAAATCACGATTTTTTCTACCTTAATTCGAAATGTTGAACATAGGAAATTTTTTCTGATTTAGCTTCATTCGATTTCTAAAAAATTGACTCCGAATACAAGGGTTAGGTTATAGATTCACCTCGCGCTACAGTTGTATACCTATAGAGCTTGTGAAACTCAAAAGCGAAATGTCGACTACTGCAATTTGATGAGCATGAATTATCTTTTGTTAACGCTTCTCCGACTAACGAATACATTCTCATCGCGTGTCTCGTGCTGCGAACTCGATCAAACTTTGTCAAAAGCGGTAGAAAAGTTTTGTTGCCTAATTTTTTTCATATGTTGTGTAGTTTTTCTAGAAATTCCATTTTTTATTTTTAATTCCATTTTTTACGATTGAAACAGAAACTACGCGTCCGATGGGAAGAATTATAACAAATTTACAGATATTTCTCGGGTCAACAACTTTTCCCCATCGATCTTCTGTGTTAGCCTCAGTCATTTTTTCGAAAATTTTATTACTCAATTTTTGAAGTTATTTTTCCTGATTGAAATGAATTCATTTTATCGTTTTTTATAAATGAAGCAAAAACTACTTGTCCTATCATAAAAGTTAATTTTACCTTATTTGAAAATCTTTTTTTGGTGCACAAGTTTAGTTCATTTATATTTTCCCGTACCTTACATAGTTTGACCAAAAAATAAATCCTTGTATTTTCATTATTCGTTTTGCGACCGAAATTTGCATTTCCGATTTTTCGAGAAAACTCGAAAAGTTTTGAAGATCATCCTAAAGGGCTCCCAAAAAGAAACATTTTTTTCTTCAAACTTTTTTTCATATCTTGAGTTGTTTGGCTAAGAAACATTTTTTCTCTACGACTTTCTTTTCAATCACGCGTTATTTGGCTAAAAATTCTAATTTTCTTTTATACTTTAGAATTTTTAAAATGCCACAACTCTGAGAATTTTGTTTAATCAAAAAAAAAAACCATTCGAATAAATTGTTCAAATTTTTACGCACTATAAGGAACCATACTTATAATTTTTCAGTCTTGGGATAAAAAGTCCAAAAAAATTTTCAAAATGCTCCCCTTCTTTTATTTTCCATCCAAAATAGCTGGCTAACGAACTCATCCTTTCTTTTGAGCCCATCAACAATTGTGTCAGAGGCCGGTTTGATCCGTTCATTTTTTCGTGAGTTATAGTGTTTACGGGCAGACGGCCGGACGAACGGACGGACGGACATACAGACCAACAGGCAGACACCATCTCGCCAAAACTTGATTTTCGGCTTCAGGCGGTTTCGAAACGTGGAGATCCGTTGAAAATTGAAGATACGAAGTTTCAGACGATTCTAATACTTTCTCAATCACAAATGATGATTGTTGTGATTATTGTTTCTGATGAAAAGAACTAAAAATTAAACAATTTCCTTTTCGAAAATTTAAAACTTTAAATTGAGTTGTAAATATGTATTGAAAGTGGAATTTCTAATTTCCAAACTGAATGCAGTTGAGAACTAGAAATGTAAATCCTAAATTGTAAACTGTAAATGCAATAATGTAAGATTATCTGATTGCACTGATTGGATGTAGTCCTTGTATTGCTATCAAATAATATTGTTTTTGTGCATCTCCTAACTTAAATATTTTATATTTTCACGACTAAGCCTTGAACGAAAAAATACTTTTAAAAAAAACTGAATCAACTATTTCTACTCTTGGAGTTTAATAATTGGGCCATAGTATTAACAAAAAAAATCAGTAATTTACATCAATAAAAGAAAAATAAATTGTTCGAAGAGATACATTTTATTGACAAGATACATCAAATCTCTTCATTTGGTTATTCTTGAGAGATAAAGAAAAGTTATAATCAATACCAATATTCCATACAACTGTCATTAAATTCTGACAAGGGGTGTTTTTTGGAGTTTTTTCTTCTCTATTATTATTTTCACTTTCTACGATTGATTTATACAACAGTCATTCGAAGTAAAAAAAATCTTTTCGAAAACATCCGAAGATGTAAGTCCTAGTGACATACAGAATAGATATTAATGAATATATTAGAGAAGAATATTATTATGTTCATTTTAAGACCGTCTTCTTCTTCCACGTATATATCATTCAAATCGTAAATGTGAAAAGCTTGATTTATCACCACAACATGCTGCAGTGATAAATCAAGATTTTTACATTTAGGACAGCCAATCCGGAGACAAGCTAAGAGATTGTTATGAATACAAGAAAAGTATTCTATATTCAGCTTGACCAATTCATGAATCCTGTTTTCAACTTCTTCCCACGGGATTCGCAACGTCAGCTTGGAAAAAGTAATAAAATCGCTTCTTACAATACTACTTTTAATTTAGATAACAAGTTGTCTTGCTCAGAAATACAACAGTCGAAGAATAAAAGACAGTCGGCGAGCCATTTTGTCGGAGAAAAAGCAATCTAAGACAAATCAATAATGATAGCCCCTGTGAATTGCGGATTGGAAATAAAATTCAAGAAAAAAGAAGTAAACTTTCAAAGTCAAACCGAAAAGAAAGAGTAGATTCTGTTATTACAACTGATTGGAAAAGTTGGAAAACTATAATACTCTCTTCGGAGGAAAATTCAGTTCGAATGTGATCGACTTTTGTTTTCGATTGACCTGCCCAATAACACTTTTTCTATGGGGAAATATTTTTTTTCGGGGAAGAGGCTAGACTAACTTCTGCTGCATCTTATCTTTTCATATAACATTTCAATCCCTTAACGATACAACCTCCTGTAATCTTCTCTTATTAAAAGCTCAATTCAAGTCCTTTTTCAGGAAAAAAAACATTGATATAATGCAAATTTGCTCTTTAATGTACTGCACGGAAAACCCCATATTGCTTGGGTAGCAATATTAGAGTGGTCGCAAGGTTATGTTGTCGTTGTGAACACGATATGAAATTATCGTGCTCTGACAGCCCTACACTTACTATAATGCGCTCTGTCGCATTAGGAGCGACACACTTCGCTACAATCGCGAAACACTGCATTAGGATTTCAGCTTTAAGAAATAAATATATATATATATATATATATATAAGAACGATATATGCGTTTCGTGTTGGGTAAACGATTTCTTCAGCATAATTGCCAATAGGTGGAAGAACAAAAAAGCTTGCATGACAATTTTGGAATAATTGATAATAAATTGATAACCTAAGTAAGAAATGGAAAGAATGCAATTTTTTAGAAGAACAGTATTGACAGAATGTGATTATTTTTGTAAAAAACTACTAATTTAATTATTTGTATTCTTTATAACACAATTGTGGTTTTTTGATTTCTGCGTAACCGTTTGTTAATCATGATTTGAATGAAGTATACTTTGCAATGTTTTAAATTACTGCAGGTAGCCTGTCACTGTTACTTTTTCTCATAAATTATATTAAGTCAGGGTGGTGATTTGGTGGACAATTCCAAATTCTAGGTCAATTCCCGGTTTTCCTTGGTCAAGTTCCTAAATTTTCTCGAATAACTAAAAGTAACACACTCATAAAATGCGTGGTTACTTGGAAAAATACTCAAATCCACGAAAAAACATCCTTTTCTTACAAAAATTGGAACATTCGAACGTTCAATTTGAGAAAATAGATTCACGATAGCAAAAAAAAATTGATTTCAAACAAGAGAGTTCATTTCGAAATTGAAGTGATGAATTTTCATATAACATTATGAATTTTCTACTCAAACAGTCGGATTTCAAACCAAGAAGATGAATTTTCAACTAAAATGATAAATATTTACCTGAGCACTTCAAATTTCAACCACAAAGAATAATATTCAAACTTAAAGATTAATATTTCAATGGAAAGATCAATAAAAATGAATAGTTAAATTTTCAGTGGAAGAAATTAATTCTCAACAAAATAGGCGAATTTTCACAAAGTACACAAATTCTCAATAAAAAAGTGTAATTTTTTGATTGAAACATCGATGTTTAACTAGATACTTGAATATTAGGCAAAAATAAAGATGAACTGATTTTTACAAAGTAGTTCCATTTTCTACAAGAGGTGAATTTTAAATGAAAATATTGCGCTTTCAAGAGATAAACGTTATTTCCAACAAAAGAGTTCAACTTTCAACCAAGTAGTTGATTCATCTATTCACTTATCAAACTTGAGCCAGCTGAAAAAATTTCATTTAGCACCAAATTTGCAGGAGGTTTTTCTTATAATGGTAAGAAATTAAAATTCTTTCATAAAGTATGGATATGTTTAAACATTTTTAGAATCAGACCTAAGGAACGTTGCATTCTTAAAATCGAATCATAAGATGTCTTTCTATTTTATAAGAAGAAAGTGGTCATTTCTCGAATAATTACGGTCGTCACCTTAATTATTAATATAGTAATTTACCATTATAATGAGTTATATACTATAGAATCACGGCTTTCCTGAATTTCATCATTTTATTTACCATTTTTATTGAAACGCCCTTGGTTGGTTATCGAAAACAAGAATCAGTCGGAGGAAGCAAGAAAATCATTGTTTTTATTATAATTATTCTTCCTCTTTGGTTCCAAGGGCTGTGGTAAAGCGGCCGAGTCTGGTTGAAGTATAGGGTAAATTCCTCTTAGTTCGTCACTTAACCTCATCCGACCACCTTTTCGAGGTTTTCCGAACATTTTACCTCTAAAAAATGACGGTTTATTCAATAAAACATGTATAACAACGATGACCCCTTTGCTTCCCCCGACATATTCTTGTTTTAAATGATCAATTAAAGTTTTTGAAATAAAAATTGCGAGTAGAATGTTGAAGTTTAGAATAGCCGTGATTCTACTGGAAATTATCAATTGATAACTCCACGCAGTTATTAACATTTTTCGGTAGAAAAATGTTCGGGAGTTACAAAGCAAGAACATCGTTATGAAAATATATACAAATTTCGTCAATATCAAAGTGCTGTCTCTGTTTACACAAAGTGTGCATATTTATTGTATTTCGATATGTACCCTTGAACAAATCGATATATTTGGCAAGTGTCCATTCCATCATTTATTTTATATTACCCACGTATTCAATATTTCTCGAAATTAGATTCACTGTAACTTCAGCAAACTTCACCAAGCCAAATGAAGCAAGGTTTGAGGTTATGCGAAAATTGACCGCCTTTACCGGTGCAAATAGCCAGCGCAACCTCACGTATAGACGCTGCAACGCCACCGCGGCGCTGTCGCAGCTCTACCGTATGGCTATCAGAGTAATACTTTTTTTGTGGCTGACGTAGAAATACGTATACTGCTACCAGAGCAGAACTGTATCGCTACGAAGACTATTTCAAGAGTTTCGCTGTATGAGCTTTCAAATATCGTTGTAATAGTGACACATATACCTCACACAGCATTTTGAAAATTTTATAAGCCCGTAGCACTGTCACAGCAATATAAAGTTTTCCATGTACTTCTATTTATCTACTTCTGCCAATTTCCTATTAGGTTATATCTAAGGTAACACAGGGGCGCAAAAGGAAAACGAGGTGCACCTTTTCTGAGCTTGCTTGTTCCATATGCTTTTGGGTCTCTGAATACGATCCTGGTGTCCATGTGACCTCATCACGTCTGGATTAAGGTCGAATACCTCGTTTCACACAAAAATATTTTTTGATCCCGGATTCTGACAGAGCGAAAAATTTTACGTCCAGGCACACTTTGACCTCTTTATCGAAATGGCCTCCGGAAGTCATTTGGAGGTATTCTGAAAGTCAAATTCTCTTTTGAATCTTCCAGCTGGTATATCGACTAGGACTGGGTCTCCAAACTAAGTATCATTGTTTTTTTGGATCGCTGATTACGATCATGGTGTCCATGTGACCTTAGCACGTCTGGTTCAAGGTTCAATTAAGGTTGAATGATTGAGCATGAGCTTATTTTCAAACTTACTTGCCTTTAACTAGATATTCTCGAACTACAAGTTTGAATATAGTGTCAAGAATATAGCCCGCTGCTGAAAACAGGCGACGTCCTCAACCTGTCACATAATGTGTTCTTTTAATCATAAAAGATAGACGGATAGATTCCCAATTGTGTACATTTGACGTGTCTCTTGCCTGAGTGGCCAGTCCTTTTTTATTTAATGTTGCTACCGGTCACGATTGTGAGTATCACAATTCAGTTTTTCGAGTACAAAATGGAAATTATTGTATTCCTCTATGAAGGTCACTGAATTAACAAAACCGGCAAAGAGTCAAGTTTGTTTCCATTATGAAGTAAACAGCTTTTCAGCCATGAACTTCTTATTTGAAAAAAAACATTCAACTGTAGAGAACATGATTTTTTGTAAGAGATTGACTAGTTCTCACGAACTTCTGAGGTCGAAGAAATTTTATCATTCGAATAACAAAGTTCGACCTTCATTCAACCTTAGTCCAGACGTGCTGGGGTCACATGGACACCGGGGTCGTGATCAGCGACCAAAAAAACACAATGATACGTACTGTAGAGACCTAGTCCTAGTCGTAATATCAGCTGGATAATTCAAAACAGAATTCGACCTTCAGATTACCTCCAAATTACTTACAGAGGTCATTTCGATAAAAATCTCAAAATGTGTCTGGACGTGAAACTTATCGTACTTACGGAATCCGGAGTAAAAAAAATGGTTTTTCATGAAAGAAAGGTTTTGACCTTCATTCGACCTTGATACGGGCGTGACGGGGTCACATGGACACCGGGATCGTGATCAGCGACCCAGAAAAACAACGATACGTAGTTTGGAGATCCAGTTCCAGCCGAAATATCAGCTGGATGATTGAAACAAAATCCGACTTTCAGATGACCTCCGAATGATTTCCAGCGTTTGACCTTCATTCGACTTTGACCCGGACGTGATGGGGTCACATGGACACCGGGATCGTGATCAGCGACCCAAAAAAACAACAATAAGTAGTTTGGAGATCCAGTTCCAGCCGATGTACCAGCTGGATGATTAAAACAAAATCTGACTTTCAGATGACCTCGAAATGACTTCCAGAGGTGATTTCGATAGAAGATTCAATGTGTGTCTGGACGTAAAACTTTTCATACTTCCTGAATCCAGAGTCAAAAAATGATTTTTCATGCAATAAGAGGTCTGACCTTCATTCGACCTTAACCCGGACGTGATGGGGTCACATGGACACCGGGATCGTGATCAGCGACCCAAAAAAACAACGATACGTAGTTTGGAGATCCAGTTCCAGCCGATATACCAGCTGGATGATTCAAAACAAAATCTGGCTTTCATATGACCTCCAAATGACTTCCAGAGGTCATTTCGATAAGGAGGTCAAAGCGAGCCTGGACGTGAAATTTTTCTCTCTTTCAGAAGCTGGTATCAAAAAAACTATTTTTCACAACACCACCACTGAAACTCCATTCATACATGCCTGTAGAGCGGGGCGAAACATCGATTTCCAACCCTAGGGTTAAAATTTCTAGTTTTTCAACCCTAGGGGCTGGAAAAAGTTTTAAACCTATAGGATTACTGTTTTTCATTGCATAGGCGTATTTCTCGCACTCACTCTACATGCATGTAGAATGGTGTTTCAGCGGTGGTGTTGTGAAAAACGATATGCATTACGGGGGGCAAAAACGAGCTCTTGCACCTCGCACTCGGTTGCAAACGCTCGGTTTCACCCTTTGTAATGCAACATACTATTTCGCGAATTGAGGGGTTTGACCTTCATTTGACCTTAATTTAGACATAAGGGGGCACATGGACACCAGGAACAATCAACTTATTGTAAAATACAATAATATAACAAGAATGAATAGCGTTGGTTATGATTTTGAAATAATGTATATAAATTGGTATAAACTAATAGGAATGGATAGAATCCTAAAATGCAAGTTCCGTAAAAATATAGGGATTAAACATACATCTACAAAACTTGAAATCAAGAATTAAGGATAGAAATCCATGCTCAAAAAAATAGAAATTGTATATAGATATTCAAAGTATAGCATTGTAGAATAAAAGCTTGAGATAAAAATGGATAGAATAGAATAGATATAAAAGTAAAACAAAAAGGAAATGTTTGGGATAGGGAAAAGAATTGAAAGCAAGATATTCATATGATGATGATACATTCATGGACTATTGTTACACTGTTATCTTCTTATTATCAGATAGTTATATCAAGTAGTGGTGGCAGCCGTTATGTAACATTGTAATTTTTTTGTTATGTACAAATTACTAAAAAACATCAATTTTTCTCTCAGTAGATATCCCTAGATGTCAATGATACAAAACTTTAATTGTACATTTGTATGGATTCACCTGTATCAATAATAATTCAAGATTATTGCGATAATTTTTTCTTGTCCAAACATTTGATTGAAATACAGAAAGTTTTTTGCATCTAATTTTTCCACATTATTCTCTATGTAATACGTGAACTGGGCTACAAAAATCTTCTTTTGAATTAAAATATAAAAGTGCAAAAAAAACCTTCTGATGCACAAGGCTGTGTTCGCATTATCTGAATAAGATAAAATAAGACATATATATTTTTGTCAGGCTGTGGAAAGAAACTTGGGGATGAGAACAGAGAAAAATACGCTCAAGGAAAGGAAATCCATCGAGATAAAATTTTGCACAAAATGGGATTGTAACTAACCGTGCTGAATCTGAATATCTCTTCTCTATTGTGCTCAAAATATGAATACAACTTCAAGTGCAGGTTTTCTTCCGTTAAGATAAAATAAAAATAACTTGAATATAACAAATAATTAAAAACTAATATTGCTTCTTTGAATTATACTACTGTCAAGTCAAAATCAATTTTATTTGAGCTTTATTAATGAAATGTCGTTTTCAGCATATCAGTGATTAAAGGTTTATCAAGATGTGCAATTTATTTTTCGCATAATTCAGAGTGTGGAATTCTACACTAAGAGCATTTCCAATGTGGAATGCAGCATATTGACCACAAATAGGTCGATTGACCTATTAAACTCACACTGAAGGAATTCAGGGAAACAGAAAAGATAATAAGGAAAAAATTATTGAGCATTCAAGGTTCGTACTCAAAATAAGGTTGAACATTACGAAATATTCTTACATTCCTTTGAAGATATCTTCGGTAAATTATTTTGTTATTTGTCATACCTTTATTAACATTGTTAATATATCAAGATCCTTAGGTAATTTACAGAATAATTTATTTCCATCCAAGTGATTGTGATTAAATTTATCAATTTACAACCGATATACTTTATTTATAATCGAATTTTCATTCCGTTGACCTCCGGATAAAACCAATCAATGTTCTCGGATTAAGCTTTACACGGTTTGAAAACCGCAAGTGCGATCATAGTGTGTGGGGTAAACTAATCCACGTTCAGAATCTATACGACCAACCACTTTACGAACACCATAAATGTAAACCAACTTTCTTATTCGAAGAGGAAATTTAGTTACGGTGGCATCAAGTTTCTACTCAGTAATTTGTGTGATAGTTTTTTATTATGCGATTAAAACTCTGAGCAGGATTACAAGGTAGATAAAGATACTTTTATAACCCAAGCAGCAAAAAAATTTAAGTCTTTTTTACAAAAATTTTTTTAATAATGGTATATTCCGTGATTTTCTATTCAAAAAGCACAAATGATTTCTGGATATCAAAAAAACAATTGCTTGATTCTATGCTCACAAGGGGACCTTTAGTTCGCCTAATTTTTGTTTTGGCCGATACTCTTCCCAGTGATAGACACATACGAGAGGTTTTCTGAGAAAAATCAAGAAGACGCAATTCTGGAGCATTTTAGAGAAGAATGTATTTGAAGAATTGCGAGCGCATGGCCATTGAGCTAGCGTAAATGTATTTGAAAGCATCTGGTAGCTCACCTGGTAAAGCGTTCGGCTGATAGTCGCAAGGTTGCACGCTCAGTTCTCGCTGCCAACACTTTTTTTCAAAACTGTTTATTTATTCATTTCCTATAATAAAATTATAATTTTTAATGATTGTTCAATCATTTTATCAATGAAGACTCTGTTTTAACTCTTTATTATCTCTCGTTCGAAATGTTGTGTATTTTCTTGCAAATTATTATCTACTTAATTATTTGTAGTATTTATACTTCTAATTCAAATTATGAAATAACTGTTTTATACAAAAATTGCAATGTTAAATACGAAATCAAAATGTTCTATACAAAATGAAAAAAAAGGAATAATAGTCAATTATCTTGCAAACATTTATGTACTTCCATCAACTTTTTTCTGAATAATTATTATACATACATGTATCATCAGGGTTACGTAGTATCGCCTTGCTTCTACGACGAGTATCACTCTAGTTCGTGCGATACTACGTTATCCTGATGATACATATGGTTAATAATCATTCATAATAAATTTTATTGTAAGTTATTGAATGTTAAAAAAATAATTGAATATTATTCCTGTGTCTTTTTTTTTTTATTTTGTATAAAACATTTTGATTTTGTATTAAATATTGCGATTTCCGTTTGAAACACTTATTTCCTAATTTGAATTGAAAATATAAATACTACCCCTTGTTAGTCCCCTTGTTAGTCAAACGATTCTATCTTTCTCAATATAAGGGAATATTGCGTTCAATTTTTTATTTAAAAAAGGTTAGCGCAATGCAATTTTACGTAAGTAGAAAAGTCTTTCTTAAGACAAACACAACTAAGCATGACTCACGCTCTTTTGAATCTGTCAAATTTAAGACTTCTGTGTTTTTCAACTTCAGTATTTCAGTTATTCTTGAAGAAAAAATCTTGAAGATTTAAATTTATATATTATTTTAAATTTAAAATTTAATTTAAAATATAAATTAAATTTGTTATTTTTATTTTTTTTAATTTCAAATAAATTTATAAAATTATTTAAGTTTTGTTTAAATTAACGTAAATAAAATTAAATTTAAAATAATAAATTATAAATTCCCCATCTCGAGGGCAGTCTGATCATATCAAATCAGTCTGCTTACAAAAGTAAGAAATGGAGGTTTTTGAATTCGTTCATGAGGGAGAGAAAACTGAAATTTGTCAGAAAATCAACAGTTTCTTGCTAGAATAAATAGATGAATATTATTGTCATCTATTATCAACAAATAAATCCAGATTGATTCTAAAGTAATGGAAAAAACTCATTCAATAGATCTAAAGTGATGTGCTGGAAGACAAGAAAGCTTAAAGCTGTGGAAAGACGGAAAATGGTTAATTTTCTCTGCAAACAATATTTTTCAAAAATTAGCAAATGATCACTGAGATTAAAAAAGCTGCGCTGGACGTTTTTGAATGAGAACTCGAAAAACATATCACAAAAATTACCAAAAAAAAATTGGACATTTCATGATTTTTAATTCGAAAAAAATACTAGTACTCAATTTTTGTCAATAAAACAATCATTTTTTTCTTTTAGTACTTTGACACCCCGATGACTGGTCACAAAAATAAAGTATGTCACATACCATCACCATTTCCAATGTTCCATCGAGCTATTTATCGTAAGATTTCCCAAAATTCTTATTATTTATGGCTGCGGCTATTTCTCCCGTTCTTCGGGATGGCAGCAAGCAGTGGTTTGTTGGGGACTTGGGGAAAGGGGATCATAGGACATAGGATAGTTTGTTCCAAAATTCTTAAATTTCATATTTAAGAAATGAACACACCATTGAATCTAACCTTAACCACGATTTTTCCAGACTAATAGACGTTGCCTTAACATAACCTCTCTCTGATTTACTGCTTGCTGTGATCCCGAAAAACGAGAGAAATAGCCACACCGATTTTTTATATAGAGAATAAAATTGCCGTATTATTAGCTAGGTAAACAAATTGTTTTCCTAGATGAAACCATCTTCCGTGTTCACAGCTAAGTTGGAATTTCGAGCCATTCATCCGGAAATTTTGGTATAAATAGTTCCGGAATGTTGAATTGGGTATTCATACGGAAATTTTCATGAATAACAGCCAAGATCATCGGTTTGGTAAACGTTAGACCGAGAAAAATTTGAGCAGATTGAATTTCCAAACGTCTCTAAAACGTTTGCAAGACATTTATCAAACGTTTACAAAATGTTTATCCAAAGTTTAAAAAAAGGTTTGTCAAACGTTCAAGAAACGTTTTGAAAAGGTTTGGAGGACGTTTGATGGAAAAAAAAAAATTTTAGTAGCTCATATACTTTTAATGGTATTTCAACCATACCCTAAATTCTAATGATAACTTTTCTGTGTCTTTTCTTATAAACAAATGTTTGAAAGTCGTATATATGCTGATCACCATAGTTTTCTGCCACTTGCGAGAAAGATCACGCCATCTATCGGAGAATTGTTTGATCAAACGGTTCCAAAACGTTTGGAATACGGTCGTAATTTCGATCGTTCGAAATTTTACTTCTTAAACGTTCCTCAAACTTCTTTTGAACGTTTAACGAATTTCTCCTAAACGTTTTTCAAACGTTTTGTAAACGTTTGAAATACGTATTAAATTTGCAGTCACTCAAAATTTTATGATTGGTTTTCAAAACGTTTTTAAAAAGTTTTTTTCACTCGAGTCTCAGCGGAAGTATGCAACTTTTTCAAAATGTTTTTCTTACCAAAAATTCCAAACTTTTTTGATTTGACAGAAAACCTTCTTGGAAAACGTTTGCAAAACGTTTGTGTGTTATTCGGGATTGTATTTAAAAACTTTTTATCAAGGAAGCATTTTTTTATTCATGTAAAAAATAATAATTTGATTTACAATCTCTGCCCGCGGGTATGATTCTGAAAGCCGTGGAATGTGAATCTGCACATTTTCGGTGGCAGCTGACCACAAATGGCTTATAGTGCCATTTCTCAGCAGCCAAGTTTTGATTCCCGATTATTCGATAAAAAATCTGCCCGCTTCGCGGGCACATTCTCATCGCGACTCCGTAGGATCTCGCGCTTCGCGCTCGATAATATATTTGACTCACGCTTCGCGCTCGGTTGTTCCAAACCTCGCGCTTCGCGCTCGGGTATTTGTGTCTCGTAATAGGAATGCTTTTGCTATTGTTCATTTCAATAGAAAGGCAGATTTGAAAGTGAATTGAACAAATCAATCTCTTTTAG
>WSXT02013746.1:0-14472 GCA_011762715.2 Neuroterus valhalla
TATTATTATTATTATTATTATTATTATTATTATTATTATTATTATTATTATTATTATTATACCATGAAGCCAAATCCATTTCGGGGTAAGCTCAACTCGTTTACACTTTATTATTGTAAACGAATCATTATTGGTACACCTGGAATTTGTTATTATGAATCCTTTTTTGTTAAAGCTCTTCCGGCTTCAGCGGATGCATTCTTATCACGTGTCTGGCGCTCCGCGTACTCGAATAATTTTTTTTACAATTTTTTATTATCATTTATTTCTGTATCTTGCATGGCCTGACCGCAAAATGAGATTTTTTATTTTTTAGTATTTTTTTCTATGGTGAGGACTAGAAAGGAGACTTGTTGAAAAACTTGAGTTTTTTCTCGTCCCTCAAAACGTGTGCCGAAGGTCAATCTAATTCGATTAGTCTTTCAAAAGTTATCTGATATATACAGACGACAACGACAATGACGATAACAGACAGACAGAACCATCGTAAAACCTTTTTTTTCAGATTCGGGGTATTTTAGAACCTGAAGATTTCATGAAATCTGCGAAAGTCAATTCACATGGAACCCATACCTTCGCTTTCTAATGGGGATTTAAAAATTATCATCTTGTACTAAACTAATATCAGATTCAATTTTTTGCTTCAGAGAGAAAAAATAATTGTATATTTGGCACAATATTCCAATTCTATTCGAACATAAGAGCTTTATAAATTTCAATATCGGTAATTTTTTGTTTCCAAATCCTCTGAAGATGAAAAAACATTTTCCTGAAAGCTTTCTGAACTTAATGTTCATTCATATGTTCTAATAGAGACAAATTATTTTTGACTGAAATTTCCCCGAGTATTTTTTTTTTTGATAATGTCTTTTTTGAAAAATAAATAAATGTAACAAAAATGACTGGCCTTTTTTTCATTCTCAGACTTTCACTCGTCCCGAATATACTCTGGATAATTAATAGCTCCAGTGGATGCGAGAGAAAATGCTGTTAATAGAAAAAAATAACAGGAAAATTGCTTTGATAAAAAATGAAACCCTCTTTTGTAATAAAAATGAGGCATCTATCTAAGGTTTTATAAACTAAGAGCATTCACCTGTTTTTGAATCAAAGCCTCATCATTTTAGAATAAGCCTGTGAGGAAGAGCAGATTTACCGACAGACGTTTTTCTTTACAAAATGTAAGCGAGAGCGTAAAAGTTGATGTTCCGAAAGGTTATCCGACAATAACATCCCACGCTTGACCTTCTGTTCCGTTCGAAAATCTTAATCATCCGGCTTCTATCTTTCATCCTCTTTATCCACCAAATTAAACAAATCACATAAATTTTCTCTTCATTTCAAAATGTATAAAAGAATTAAAAGAGGAAGTTGCGTCTTTCTTAAAATCTCAAATATTTTAGCCTTGCTGGTATTTTAACTAATTAATTAATTAAGTACCCGGCTGAGTTGTGCGCGCAATAAGGCGAGCTCGACGTATTACTTTAGAAATAATAAAAGAGATAAGAAAAAAATTACCCTGATGAAGGTTTCATATTGCAGAAATCTAGGACCTTCATATTGAAAATTGGGTTATTTGGAGGGGACTGAGTTTATAATGTTAAGAAGAATCCAACGGTCGAATTCGGAAGAAAACCTTCAAATGTCTCCACTGAATTGTCAAATAAAGACATGAAAATAAGAAACAGGATATTATTTTCAAAACACAATACAATGACATTTCATATGTTCAACAGCGTTTCGGTACTGACACAACACCCTTATCAAGGTAAGAAATATTTCAGTTTTTCAAAACCTATGAGAAACCCATGGTACTCTCTTTCTGATATTAAACTGATTGTTAATTTTTTCCCTAATTTTAAATTTCTTGAATCCTAAGCAATTTTTATTCGGAAGGGTTTGAAATAGAAATTGATCAATGTTTGAATCATCAAAGTATGTAATTTATAGTTTGAGATGCTTAGTTCTGAAAATAATAATTTTTTAGACCTGAAAAAATGGTTCAATTCTGAACAGATCAACTTGTTTTGGTAGATAATATAATTTTGAAGGCTCCGGATCTGAATTATTTCAATGTTGGAAAAAAAATTGGTTAAGCACAAACGCTTACAAACCTCAACTTTGAACTTGAAATTATTTGACTAAAAACCGGTACCATTCAAAATTGTTTGATCTAGAGTAGTAAGCATTTGACAAACCAAACAGAGCCCGAAACTATCATTCTGAAATTGTCGATCCTTTCAAGATTTGAACATACACAAGTTTGAATATTTACATTGGAAATTGCTTCTTATTTTAAAATTGGCACTGGAAATTTACCGTAATACTAGTCCATTTGAGTTTAGTGATAGGGCTAAAGTTACGGGAAATTCCAGAATTTTAGTCATGAACCATCTGGAAACGCGTTGGTCTTACTGAACAATTCGTAACGGTAGACACTTCGTTTGAATTTCTGACTAATTTTGAAGTTCTTCAAGTCAACATTTTTAGTAATTGAACTTTCCATTTAGAATTTGTTGTAACTGAAAATGTTTGATTTAAAAATCCTAAAAAGTTCTCACTTTCCAATTTTTTCTGAACAGTTCAAATTTGAAAGAATTCAGGTTCCAAAAGCTGAAATTAGTCAATTCAAACGACAGAGTGTAATGCATACACAGAGTTGCAAATATTGAAAAACTGCTAAAAACCTGTAAAACTATGAAGATTATTAGATTTTTTTTCATTTTTGATGACATTTTTTTTATATATAATTTACTTAAGGCTCTATTGGCCTTAAGGAACACATTCTCATTACAATACTCGCCACTGATATTTACACTTCGCATAGTTTGGCTAGCAAATTAAATTTTTCATTATCTAAAAAGCGTTGTCACGATTAAAACAGAAAATATACGCCTTATAGAAAAAAAATTTTATGTAAAACTTGTAGAACTTTTCAAAATGAACAATTTTTCTATTAATTATTTCTTTCTGTCTTAATGTTTGGCTTGAAGATGGCATTGTGTATTTTTGTAAGTGCGTTATCGCGATTGAAACGAAAATTATTCGTCTTATCGAAAAATAATCAGCAGTAAATTTGTAGATTTTTTTAAGGTGAACACTTTTTGTACTTTTCATTTTTTTATATTTCGCATAGTTTTGCTCAAAAATGGAATTGTTCATTTTTGGTAACATTTTTTACGATATAAACCAAAACTATGCATCTTATGAAAAAAATGGTACATATAAAATTTATAGGTCTTTTTGAAATGAATAATTTTTGTCCGTAATATTTTTTCGCACCTTGCATGGTTTGAGCGGAAACATGCATTTTTGATTTTTCAAAAAGCGATTTTGATAGGTGAAACCAGTAGCATTGGTCAATAATGGTTGGGTAACGAAATCGTCCTTTCTTTTGCGGCTTCGAAAAATTGTGCCAAAGCATAATCAAGTATGATCATTCTTTCGAAATTTATCGAGTATACAGATTCCAGACTACAGACTACGGATTATCTTTCCTTTCTTTTTTTCTTCACTTTTTTATAATAGGTGTATTCGGAGGTGTTTGTCCAAATTTATTTGTTGGATTCTTGGTTTTTTATTTGATTACCAGGGGTTGCAGATTTTAACTCAAAGTTTTTGGACGTTGATAAGAGATTTAATATTGGTTTTTCAATTTCAGGTTCTCCATTTTTATTCAAAAACTACTTGTCCTATCAAAAAGTTAATTTTACCAAATTTTTGTATCTTTTTTTGGTGCACAATTTTAGTTCATTTATATTTTCCCGTGCCTTGCCCAGTTTGAACAAAAAATGAATCTTTCTATCTTTCATTATTTTTTGTACGACCAAAATTTGAACTTTCGATTTCTTGAGAAAACTTGAAAAGTTGTAAAGATCATCCTGGAGGGCTCCCAAAAAGAAACATTTATTTCTTCAAACTTTTTTTCCATATCTCTTGTTGGACAGTTGTTTTACTTTTTACCTACTAAAAGAAACCGTACCTACAATTTTTGAGTCTTGGAAAAAAATCCCAAGAAAGTTTTCAAAATGCTCCCTCTCTAATTTTTCATCCAAAATAGCTGGTAAATAAACTCGACTTGTCTTTTTGGTCTTTCAAAATGGATGCCAAAGCACGATCGAAAATGATCATTCTTTAGAAAGTTATGGAGTTCACAGATTATTTTTCATTATTTTTCATGCGATCAAAATGGGAATTTTCGATTTTTTGAAAAAATTCGAAAAGTTGTATTCACGATCTTGTAGGGCTTCCAAGAAGAAACATTTTCGCTCTCTGACTTTCTTTTTAATCTGGCGTTATTTGACTGAAAATTCTCGATTACGCTTATATTTTTGAATTCTAAACATGCCACAACTCTGCAAATTTTGTTTTTATAAACAAAAATGATTGGAATAAATTGTTTTACTCCTTACGTGCTACGAAGAATTGTACTTACAATTTTTTAAGCTTCGAAAAAAGTCAAAAAAAAAGTTCAAAATGCTCCCCCTTTTTGGTTTTTCATTCAGAATAGCTGGTTAGCGAACTTGAACTGTCTTTTTGGTCCCTCAAAATGTGTGCCAAAAGGCAATGCAATTCGCTCATTCTTTTGAAAGCTATCGAGTACGCAGGTCACAGACAGACAGCAGACAGGCAGACAGACATACAGGCAGACAGACAGGCAGACAGACAGGCAGGCAGGCAGGCAGACAGGCAGACAGACAGACAGACAGCTAGACAGACAGACCTTTGTAAAAATCATCTTTTCTGACTCAGGGGGTCACAAAACATGGAGATTTCTTCAAATCCGGAAAAATCAATTTTTTCGTAAAAATATTTGTCCCCGATCTGAGTTGTTCTTTTGATTTGTAGGGATGTCATTTTAGATGAAAAATAAGTATGAAGCTCGGTATTAGGAATCACTTATAAAAAAAATGAACTGTGAAATATCAATATTTCTAAAAATAACTCAGCGAAAATTTGGAACAATTTCTCAAATACTTTTCGGTATTTCTTATGGTTAAAACATTCTTTCCAACATCAAGAAGACACATTTACATCTGTCCTAGAGAAAGCTTAGCGAGGGCAATATGTTTATTATTCTTTGACCAACAATTCAGAATTTTCTGTTCAACTTGTCAACTTTTATTTTTCGTCCCATTTTCATAACTTCATTAAAAGAGTAATAATTCAGGCAGAGTTGCAAACGAATATGATATAAATGTCAGAAAATGATTCAGTATCAAAATGCCTCTAATTGTTTCAACAGAAGCAGCTCAATAATGAAGACGGTCTCTTCGTATTAGATAAAATATGCCCAAACAAAATATATTACGTTCCGCCTCATAAAAAGGTAAAATATTGAACGTCATCCGTCAAGTGATTAACTCGAAGTCTGTGAATATCGCAATACATATGGTCGATTGATCCAGATAAGCGGTTCTGCGGTAGTAAAGTAACATTCTTAAGGTCGTCTGACCCCTCGTCTGTTGCGACCCTTCATTATACCCACGATCCGTTGTGTTGCTGCTAGGGCATGCGAGACGCGTTGACCTTTTTCACTAGCTGGGAGACCATCAGCCGCACATGCCTTTACTACTGATTATGAGAGACAATTTCAACCACTGGAATGACACTGAGCGTCTGATTAGAAACGGTCTTTGCTACTTGTCTCTTCCATATCACACGTTTTGGCTCCTCAACTTCTAAATAAATAATTATTGAATAATGGACGAATTATTACTACAATTGTATGGTTTATTTGCAGATAAATCAACAAAATTGAAATTCATTTTTCAATAATAATTCATGAATTTAATCATGCCTCGAATATATGCTATACTGGCACGATTCCTAGTGTACCAAAGTTTTTATTCGTTACTTCTTACGTTTATTCAAATATCGATATATTGATTTGAAATTCATGGACAGTACTCGGAAAATACGGATTACGTTCCCATGATTTCAAATGTCTGAAACCACAATAAAAAACGAATTTTAAGGGATTTACGACCACACAAACGTTTCATAGTGTCTTCAACAGTTTTTCTTTTCAATCTTTTCTTTGTATCTCGGTAAGTTTTGCTAGGAACTTGACTTTTATTTGAAATGTTGTTTTTTTGGATTAATGGCAAGACTATGCATCTCATGAGATGCATATTCTCACAATAAACCATGCTTACAATTTTTGAGTCTTGGAAAAAAGTCCGAAATAACTGGTTAACGAACTCGAATTGTCTTTTTGTCCCTCAAAATGGGTGCCAAAGCACGATCGAATATGATCATTCTTTCGGAAGCTATCGAGTTCACAGATTATTTTTCAATATTTTTTGTGCGACCAAAATTGAAATTTTCGATTTTTTGAGAAAATTCAAAGAGTTGTATTCATGATCTTGTAGGGCTCCTAAGAAGAAACATTTTTTCTCTTTTACTTTCTTTTCAATCTTGTGTTATTAAGCCAAAAATTTTATTTTTCTTATATATTTTTGGACTTTGAAAGTACCGTAACTCTGACAATCTTGTTTCTATCGAAAAAAATAATGAGGATAGATTGTTTCACTTTTTACGTGCTACCAGAAATTGGCTTTACAATTTTTGAGTCTGGGGAATAAAAGTCCAAAAAAAAGTTCAAAATGTTCCCCTTCTTTGACTTTTCATCCAAAATAGCTGGTGAACGAACGCGACTTGTCTTTTTGGTCCGTCAAAATGGGAGCCAAAGCACGATCGAATATGATCATCCTTTCGAAAATTATCGAGTGCAAAGATTCTTTTCAACTTTTCTTTTTGTGCCTTCAAAATGGGAAATTTCGCTCTTTTGAGAAAATTCAATGAGCTGTATTCACGATCTTGTAGGGCTCCCAAAAACAAACATTTTTTCTCTCTGACTTTCTTTACAATCATGCGTTATTAGGCTGAAAATTATAATTTTCTTTTATATTTCTGAATTTTGAAAATACCATAACTCTGACGATTTCGTTTTTATCGGAAAAAATGATGGGGATAAATTGTTTCACTCTTTACGTGCCACAAGAAATTGTACTTACAATTCTTGATACTTGGGAAAAAATGTTCAAAAAAATTTTCAAAATGCTCTCCCTGTTTTTTTTTGATCCAAAATAGCTGGTTAACGAACCCAACTTGTGTTTTTAGTTCTTAAAATTAGGTGCCAAAGCACGATCGAATATGGTCATTCTTTCGAAAGTTATCAAGTTCACAGATTATTTTTTTTTTATTTTTTGTGCAACCAAAATTGGAGTTTTCGATTTTTTGAGAAAATTTGAATTTTGTATTCATGATCTTGTTGGGCTGCTAAGAATTAACATTTTTTCTCTTTTACTTTCTTTTCAATCTTGTGTTGTTTAGCTAAAAATTCTAATTTTCTTATATATTTCGGAATTTTGAAAATACCATAACTTTGACAATCTTGTTTCTATCGAAAAAAATAATGAGGATAGATTGTTTCAATTTTTACGTGCTACGAGAGATTGGCGTTACAATTTTTGAGTCTGGGGAATAAAAGTCCGCAAAAAAGTTCAAAATGTTCCCCCTCTTTGACTTTTCATCCAAAATAGCTGGTGAATGAACCCGACTTGTCTTTTTGGTCCTCAAAAATAGGTGCCAAAGCACGATCGAATATGATCACTCTTCCGAAAGTTATCGAGTTCACAGATTATTTTTCATTATTTTTTGTGGGATTAAAATTGGAATTTTAGATTTTTTGAGAAAATTCAAGGAGTTGTATTCACGATATTATAGGGCTCTCAAAAAGAGGCATTTTTGTTCTATAACTTTTTTTTTCATATCTTGCGTCGTTTGGCAAAAAACCCCAATTTTTTTCATATTTTTGAATTTTGAAAATACCATAACTCTGAAAATTTTGTTTTTATTGAAAAAAATGAAAAGTATAAATTGTTTCGCTTTTTGCGTTTGTTACCTGCCCTTGAGGTTTTCGAAGGAATTCAGATTTATGGATTCAACTCTCTACAATCTTACAGATAACATGGAAAACAAATTGTTGACATAAAAGCTTGACTTTCTGCAAAAATAATATTTTTTGTTGCTGATTCTTCACGTTCAAAATATATCCTGGTCTATTTAATGTGCATGGTTTCTTCGTCAAATTCATCAATTAAAAACATATTCTTATCTGATGGTTAATTTGTATTAAAATAATTATAAGATAATAAATATTTGAAATTAACAAGAAAAGGAACGTACGAATAAAGGAAATAACGCGCACACTACAATAATTGACCTCAACATGAAATGCGAATGTTTTTACGCTGTCGCGTGACTAATCTCGCTCAAAAATAATTAAAGTACTGAACCACGGTTACTCAAATTATTTTACAGCTATTCCGCGAAACCCTTGAGTGTTTTTGAAATTCCTTGAAAAATGATAGGACAAGTAATTTATTCGTTTACTAAAAGCAGTGACGTCAGAAGGAAGCTTCACCAACATGACATTATATATTTAGAAAGTTGTTTGCGTTTTTTTACAGATAATAAAATTAGTGGCAATGTTTTTAATTAAAACCAGTACGCATATCTTCAAATCCTTGAGTGACAAAGTTTGAGGCTATAACACAGGAGCAATGTAAACTTAAAAGCGTTTTACTCTATAAAATTTAATCTCCGAGTAGCACTCTACTCGAAAGTCATAAAATTCTAAGTTTTCGAAGTTCAGCATCCTGGAATTTGAAAGCTTAATCGAATATAACAACAACCTTCTACATCCATACATTTCGTATTGCAAACTTTGAACTTTTAAATTACAAAAGTTATGCTTGAAATTCTACAGCTTTTATAATCTGGAAAAGCAAAACATTGTTAAAGTATTAGGTGATAATTAGCATCTATTTTCACTTGTCATTTTTCTGGCAAATTATAGTTTTGTTCTCGCTCGGTAGAATTTTTAAAAAGTCATTATTTATTTTAAAAAGAGAGATTCTTCTCTCAAGAAGTATTCGGTGGAATAGTTATTTTTTACATCCTGCTCCTATTTGTCATCTGATTAAAAAAAATTGAAAAAAATAAATTTTGAAGAAAAACAGCGTTAATTAGAAAATAGAAAGTATCCAGAACTTCAAAAACACCTGAACTCAAAGTAGCTCTTAATTACAAACTTTTGTATTTGAGGGTTGGAAACTTTGCAGTTTTAAAACTTATTTTCAGCGAATTCTTTTATGATAGAGTACTTTGGTCATAAGAGTACTAAAAGTGAGTATAATTCCGTACATATAATACTCTGTGCTACTGTTTACATATTTATTCCAAAGGTGATAGATCATATGAGTTTTTCACTGAGAGTGATTGATGCTACGGGGCTTTTCATTTTTCGAATACTGATTCTAATATCTAATTACAAATTCGAATAAAAAATCTACGTGTGTGTAGAAACCTTTCAACGTTTCGATTGCTAGTGTTGTCAAAATTTTATGTGTTGCAGAAAACTAGGATTTTACGTCCTCTTTTTATTACAGGAGTGGTACATTCGAAAAACTTTTTATTTTGTGAAATTAGTGTGTCGGAAACTATTTTTATTCAAAAATTTATTATCAAAACGAAATTTACATATAAATAGTAGACTATGAAACATCAACTTTTTAACCAAAAAATATATTTTCTCCAAAAAAATACCTCAACTAAAACAAGATAATTTTGAAACAAATATTTCGATCTTTTCTTGAAAGAGGAGAATCTTAAATTGAGCAGATCATCTTCTCACCAAAAATATGATTTATCATTAAAATGAATCATTCTTGAGCCGAGAAGATACATATTTAACATTAAACTCAATTTTATACCAAATTGTTGAATTTTGCAGCCAAGGAGAAGAAATCCCCAACAAAGCATTTAATCCTTACCCAAAAAAATCCATTTTTAACCGAATAGTTGCATTTTTTAATAAAAAAATGGATTTACTACCAAACGGTTGAAGTTTCAATACAAAGTTATGATTTTTCAACAAAAAAACCTTATTTTCTACCAAATTGTTGAGTTTTCAAGTTGAAAAGACGAATTCTCAACATACAGTTCCTTCTTTAAACGAAACAAATAAATTTACCTCTAAATATTTACATTTATAATTGGAAAGATAAATTTACAACCAAGAAGATTTATAACGAAAATTTGATTTAAAAAAAAAAATTTGATTTTCCAGAAAATGATTGATTTGTGAAAAATTGAATTTTCACTTCAAGAAGATAAATGTTATACTAAAACGATACATTTTCACCAAAATACATTAATTCTGGAAAAATAGTCAAGGTTTGAAGCCAAAAGAAATCCAAAGTTTCGAATCCAAAGTTATTTTATCAAAACTAGAATTCGATTTTCTACCAAATTCTTGGATTTAGAAGTCAAAAGACGAATTTCCAACAATGAAATTTCATCCTCAGCCAAAAAAATTAATTTTAAACTGAACAGTTGCATTTTGAAATGAAAAATATATCTTTCCAACTAAGAACATTAACATTGCACCGAAAATATCATTCATCAAGAAAACATATGGATTTTAAAACAAATAGATACATTTTAAACACTTAAAATTGATTTTTCACCAAAGAGATTATCGTTATAATTATATATAACTAGAAAAATTTGATTTAAGCCAAAAAATTTGAACTGAATGACAAAAAGACAAACGTAAAACAAATCAGTCTGATCCACAAACAAAAACTCAATTTTCAACATATTAATAAACTTCCACGCCGAAAATGCGAGTTTCAAGCAAGACCGTTTAGTCCTTAAACGAAGCAAATTAATTTGCAACCAAGACGTCGCATTTCCAGCTTGAGAAGATGGATTTCAACAAAGGAAATCAATTTCACACTCAAAATGTGATTGATCAACAAAATACAATGATTTTCAAAAATGGTTCTATTTTCGGAGACAAAAACTCGAATTTTCAACAAACCATGAAAAAATCATCTTCAAAAAGATTATTATTTTTCTACCCAAAAATACGATTAACCTACAAAGCAGTTGACTGTTCAACGATTTCACATTTCATCGCAGATGTTGACTTTATAGGGAATTTCCTAGTATCAGCAGCAGGTGTTTATATCGATTGGTTATGCTTAAATTTGGGGGATAATTCTTATCCCACAGTTTCTCATGTAATAGCTGCCAAATTCTAAAATAAATCTCATCCGAGTAGCTTTAACGGACGAAAGCCGTCGAAATCGAAATTTTGAAAATCCCCCTTTCATAGCCTATATTTATGTACTCTCATAAAAGTATTCTTCTTTGAGCAACTTCTCCTAGCACAAATTGTACAGATCATGATGTATAAGTTTAAAATTTCCCTAAAGCTCAAAATAACTAGATTTAGCAGAATAAGCATATTAGCATACTCACAAACTGGAAGCTTAAAACATTATGTCCTCCATTTTCCTGTTTACAGCAAAGGGATGAAAGGGATAAAAAGGATGAAAGGGAATACAGGGATGAAAAGCATATCTGTGGGTCGACGGCTCAGGTTAAATGTACAGACATTGTAAGTGGTGGGGATGGAGGATTATAGGGGAAACGAGACAGGATCGTCGGATGAGCTGGAACAGGCAGAGGGGAAATTACAAGAGGAGGAAAGTTTTTCCGGGTGGTGAAAATTCGGTAGTGTTCGTATAACACTTATTCCTTCACGAAATTGACGTCACTCGAGCTGTGAGGGGCGCGGCATGCGATATTGATTCAATCCCCACTTTTTCGAGAAAGCTTCGTTTCATTCACAAATACGTCCAGCCACCTGCAACCCCTTCTTATCCATCCTAGACCCGCGATCGGTCTTTCTTTTATCACCTTTCACAACCCCTTTCTTCCTTTGTTCCTTTGTTTCTTTGTTTCTTGTTTTCTTTCTATATGATATATATGGTAGCTCTAAACAAACCCTTAAGTTAAAACATCAGTTACCGGAGCTATTTTGAAGTTGGGAATCAACAACCTATTTTTTAAAGAAAAAAATCCGCGCGCCACGCGGGTACATTCTCATCGCGCGCCTAGCGCGCAAGTTTGAGCGCGCCTAAGGCGTGTGTCTTTCGGAGCTCACGCTTCGCGCTCGAAAATAAATGTACCTCACGCTCCGCGCTTGGTTTCGAATTCACCTTGCGCTTCGCGCTCGGTCTTTGTACTTCCTTACGATTGTGTATAGAGCTTTTGAAATTAAAGAGTAGAATATCGGCTGTTGTATTTGATGATTGTGAATTCTCTTTTCTTAAGCTTCTCTGGCCTTAACGAGTACATTATCATCGTGTGTCTCGTGCTGCGCACTCGATCAAAATCTGTCCGAAACGCGAACTTGTCTATATTAAATTTACCTCTAATGCATCAAATACATATAATATTGATTTATATACCACGTACCTTGTTTTGTTTAAAAAAAAATGTAGTTAGTCTATTTCTGATATTGCTATAATTACAATTAAAATAAAAACCACGCATCCCATAAAAAAAGAACAGTTTTTCTTTTCAAACTTTTCTTTGTATCTCGTTAAGTTTAGCTGGAAACTTGACTTTTATTTTAAATGTTTTTTTTTTATTTTAATACCAAAACTACACATCTAGTGAGAAAAAAATTAAAAAAGTTGTCTTGACGATCTTGTACGGCTCCCAAGAAGAAACCTTTTTTCCTTCTGACTTTTTTTTTCAATCTTACGTTATTTGGCGGAAAATTCTCAGTTTCGTTTACATTTTTGAATTTCAAAAATGCCACAACTCTGACGATTTTGTTTTCATCAAAAAATCATGAGGGTAAATTGTTTCACTTTTTACCTACTAAATGGACCGTACTTGCAATTTTTTAGTCTTGGAAGAAAAAGTCAACGAATTTCCAAAATGCTCCCCCTCTTTGATTTTTCATCGAAAATAGCTGGTTGACGAAATTGACCTGTCTTTTTGGTCCCTCAAAATTGGTGCCAAAGCGCGTTCGAATATGATCATTCTTTAGAAAGTTATCGAGTTACATTCTCATCATAATGAGAAGGTATTGGTTTTATGTGAAAATTGGCTTCCGCAGAATTTGTGAAATCTCGACGTTTTGAGACCTCCTTATACCAAAAAAGTAGTTTTTCCGTTGGTGTCTGTCTGTCTGTTGTCGTTGTCGTCGTCGTTGCCGACGTTGGTGCCCGTATACTCAATAACTTCCGAAAGAATAATCATATTGGAACGTGCTTTGGCAACCTTTTTCAAAACCGGAAAAGAGAGGACGAGTTCGTTGACCAGCTATTTCGGATAAAAAATCAGAGAGGGGGAGCATTTTGAAAATTTGTTTGGACTTTTTTCCCAAGAATCAAAAATTAAAAGTACAATTTCTTTTAGCACTTTAAAAGTGAAACAATTTTTCCCAATCATTGTTTTCGATAAAAAAAAATTGTCAGAGTTATGGCAATGTCAAAATTCAAAAATATAATAAAAAATGAGAATTTTTAGCCAAATAAGGCAAGATTAAAAAGAAAGAGAGAAAAAATGTTTCTTCTTGGGAGCCTTACAAGAAAGTGATTACAACTTTTTGGATTTTCTCAGAAAATGAAAAATTCCCATTTTGATCGCACAAAAAATAATGATAACTAATCTGTGAACTCGATAACATTCGAAAGAATGATCATATTCGATCGAGCTTTGGCACCCATTTTGAGGGACCAAAAATACAAGTCAAGTTCTTTAACTAGCTATTTTCGATGAAAAATCAATGAGGGGGAGAATTTTGATAATTTTTTTGGACTTTTTTTCTAAGACTCAAGAATTGTCAATTCGGCTTCTTGTACTAGGTAGAAAGTAAAACAATTTATCCTCATAATTTTTTCTGTTGAAAATAAAATCTTCAGAGTTGTGGCATTTTTGAAATTCGAAAATATAAAGGAAATTGAGAATTTTTAGCCAACCAACGCAGGATATGAAAAAAAGTTTGAAGAAAAAAAATGTTTCTTTTTGGGAGCCCTCCAGGATGATCTTCACAACTTTTCGGGTTTTCGGGAAAAATCGAAAATTCAAATTTTGGTTGCACGAAAAATATTGAAAAATAGAAAAAATCATTTTTTGGTCAAACTATGCAAGGTACAGGAAAATACAAATGAACTAAACTTGAGCACCAAAAAAATATCTACAAATTTGGTAGAACTAACTTTTTGATAGGACGAGTAGTTTTTGCTTCATTATAAAAAACCATGAAATGAATTCATTTCAAAAAGGAAAAAAAACAGGGAAAAGTTATTTATCCGTAAACTATCTGATTTTTTACAACTTTTTCCTTTGGATGTGTAGTTTTTTAGTCGTAAAAAATAAAATTAAAAATTAAAAAATGGAATTTCTAGAAAAACTACACAACACGTGAAAAAATAGGCAACAGAACTTCTCTACCGCTTTGGACAAACTTCCATCGAGTGCGCGGCACGAGACACGCGATGAGAATGTATTCGTTAACGCCGGAGAAGCTTTAACAAAAGAGAATTCACACTCATCAAATTAAAGAAGTCGACATTTCGCTTTTGAGTTCCAAAA
>WSXT02013757.1:0-14471 GCA_011762715.2 Neuroterus valhalla
TGAAAATTCAAGATGTGAAATTTCAGACGATTCTAATACTTTCTCAATCATAAATGATGAGAATGTAAAAAAGACGTCACTGATTTGTCCAGTATGGGTTATTTACTGAACTGGACCAGAAACTCGATAATTGCTCATGAAAATGTTGGAATGGCATTTCATTATCAGAAACTAAACAAGATGTGCATATGAAGATCACAGAATAATAGATTTTTAGTTTCTACTAAAGAAGGAAGTTAAAAAAAAAAACTGAAATCTTCAACAAAAAAAATAAGTTTTAGAGTAAAAAACGATTTCCTATTAGTTGAAATTTGATTAAAATATAAATAAATTTTGGAATTAATCCACTGAATAAACCAGTAGATATAAATCACTAGAGAACCAGTGGTTTTGATGCCACTAATTCACTTCAGTGAAAACTTTTTCAAAATCCTTTACTAAAATTCACTGATTTCCCAGTGGAAATGAAAAATGTCACTGATTTTCCAGTGAGAGCTAGGACTACTGAATAAAATAGTGAAAATTTCACTGGTTCAAACCAAGAGGGTTATCTCCTCTTCCAACTCCCTTAATTTTCCCTGGCCGACTAGACAAAACCGTCAACAAATATGATTTATCTCGATTATTGGATTGAAGTTCCTGGTTGGAAAACGATTGGAGACCCTATAGATTAAAGTGGGGCACACGAAATCTTTGCATTCGAGAGCTTGCAATTGCTTTCTTGTTAAAAACGGGTATTCCGCTTCACCCCACGTGTCACGATAAACAAGAATAAATTCGTGTATACACTTATCTATGAACACAATAATATTTGAGAAATATGAATGAGCAGTTCTTTCATGAAAATTGGTATGATTTCTTGCGCATTGTTTCTTGCGCACGTAGGAATAAAACAATGCGTTGGTGTGCGTGAGTCCGATGATATCATCGCTGGCGCAGCACAGTGTAGTAACGGGTGTAAGGTTTGTAAAGAGAAGGTGCTTTAGTCTTCAGTGACTTCAGGTTCAGTCAATCGCGAGCAGTCGACAGGCGTTCACATTTTTCCCGCCTATAAGGTTAGTCTCATTCATAAATAAATTGCCTTTTATAGAATTTTATTATTCTCATGAAAAATTACTATTCCTTGCATCAAAATAAGAGTGGGTATCAAATTTTAGAATCGAAAGTAACAAATCCGATAATTTGAACAGAAGAACAAATATTATTAAATCAGATTTTGAAATTAATATAAATCAGATGCTCATCGCTTTCAAGTATGAAGAGGTGGTTTATTAAAAAGAATAAGGAAAATAAACTTAAAGTTTAGTGATATACTCTCAAGTGTCATACCTGTCATACCTGAATAATAATTCATTGTTACAATTATTTACTCCATACTTTGTTTTACTGCAGAAAAGTGTTCGTGATTTAGAATTTTTTAAACTAATAAAAATTAGTGGTCACATATTTAGAAATTGGTAATCAAGATTGTTTACATGTGTGTGATGTATATAGTACATATGGTTTGTCTTTACTTAAAAATAGCTGGTGACGCCTCGATATATTCACGTTCCAAGAAAATACCATTGGATCACATTAAGAACTTTGACGTTTAGGAATTTCTTTACGAAATGTGATGGATGATCTCAATCTTTTAATCGTTAAGATGTTGAATAGGGTTTTGAACCAGTTACAAAATATATTACAACCTATTCTTATTCTTCTAAATCAATTTCTCAAATTATTTTATTATTTGTAATTTACATTTTTTGAAAATACGCTCCCGACATTACTGATCAGGTTTTCATGAATTCAAATGTGACGCATTTCTCAGGCCTTGATCACATAATAATAAATAATAACCAGTCCGTAATGTAAACGCATCCATTGTTAAAATATGGATAAATTGTCTACATTCCTTGATGATGCATTACACACGGATAAATAAAAGTATTAAAGATGCTTCTGTTGTTTTTCCTCCGACGCTGATTCATAACAGGTTGTTTACACACATATAGCTACAACACCTGTTGGGTGCAGAATCCGCCCGTACGACCTCCTTAATTTTCTCAAACATTCCTAAAATTGAGATTTAATTTTAATAAATTATCTTTATAATCAGAAAAGAATATAAGATGTAATCTGATATAACTTGGAGGGAAAAGCCTCATATGAAATTTATTACATGAAGCGGTATTGATTGTTGGCGCGCCTTAGGGACGCGACTATGGGAGTGCTATGTATATCTACGATTCTTTCTACTGTAGCTTGAATAGAAAAGAGCAACATGGAAATATATTCAACGAAGAAAATTCAAAAATTTCCATATAATTAAAAAAATAAATCATGGAAACGTAGATAAAATTGGAATTATTATGGAATAAATTTGAACTCCATACAATAGTTAATAAATAATTAAAAATATAAACGAACGTATGATAACAAATGATTTCAAAAGTTATTTTCAACTTCGAGAAATATAATACTAGTCTAGAAGGATATTCTGAAATAGTTATTTACAGCAGTTGCACAGAAATCAAACAAGAATGTTTTTTTTTTAGATATGAATTTATTAAATTATTGTGTTTATTTCAGTTTTGACTGGAACGACAATAATAAGTTATGCAGTCAATGAGTTATTTTGGTTGAACGATACATGGAGGCTCCTGCTTTCTTCAGTATAAATGTAGGTCGCACCTCCAATTCTTGGCCTTGTCCCTCTTTTTCCACAATCCACGCATACGGCGACAAGGATACGCGTATTTCCTCTGACCAAAAGCTTAAGGGCACATGGTATTCTGTTACGTCATGAGTTGCTGTATTTCCCATGTATTTTTGTCCGCCTTCTTATTTTTATTCTAAAAGAAATATACCTTGCTAAAAATTTGGAAAACGACAAAAAATATATCTGCACGACGCGTTGGGTCGCTCTGACCATGGAATTTTCTATTTTGTTAATTCCGAATTACACTAAGATTGCATTATTCCCATAAAATAGAGCATTAAATAGGCCAGACCGATGTGCGCGCATTTATTATATGTCGTTTCCTATAAAATTTCAGCAGAATATCTCTCTTCTCTTGAAACTGAGGCAGACAAAAATATATATGGGAAACAAGATAATTTATGACGTGATGGAATATCATATCAAAAGAAGGTTATTTCAATGTTTCTAATTACTTGTTATTCAAAATGATATCAGGGATTCGCTGAATTTTAATCATTTTATAATCTGATGACTTCCGCTCACGTCACATTCACGCAATAAACAAAAATAGTGTGGAGGGAATGTACATTCTTACCTTGAACCTAATAAGTTACCTCAGCTTGTATCAAGGCTCAAAATAATAAAAATCCCACCCCTGTTCTTTATTCCGTTTTTCTAGATTTCGTGCTTATAAAAATTCAATAAAATTTGAGGCGTTTTATACTGGTTGACGAAGATGACTGGAATTATCAGCATAAGTCACTATTTTTTTTTCAATTTGAAATAAATGACTCATTTTCAATTATTCTTATTTGTAATTTATCCGTGAATGATTCAAATCTAGAGATTGCACTTTTCATTTCTACGCTAATAAATATTTTAAGCTTCCAAAAGTTTTCTGAAGTTATGGAATATTTCAAAGATTATCTGATAATGCCACCAAGCATATGGAGGCGACCGCCATTTTCCATTTTCCCTGGGCTTGCTAAAAATATTTGTTCTGCGCTCATCGAACTTCGTAAGCGTACACAGATATTTTATAAAATGAATTTGTCTGTTCAATTGATAAAAACTTTGCTTGGTTGTAATAGAACATACATATATTACGCAGTAGGAAGAAGGAAAGAAAAGAGACATCCTTTCAACAATTCTAGCCTCAGTTTAGCCATGAATTTAGTCGAATTTATATGAATTCAAGAAAAATAGATGTCAAAAGCTCTCACTATCTGAATCCCGAAACTCAGTTTTGCATTTAGATGAACTTTACCGAATTTGAGGCTTGAAATTTATTGTAAGTTCTATGAACTTCGTGCATTCGTATTTAGTTATACCCGGTACAAACAAATGCCCAATATGGATTCCAAAAATACATATGGCAAAATAAAATGAATGGAAATTATTTTCGTAATATTACTCGTAATATTTCGTATCACGACTTCAACACTGTTGCAGTTATTGAAGCTTGGAATTTTCTTGAATAAAATGATGTGAGAATCGATTTAAAAGAAAAACGAAGGATATGAACTAATTCGGGTCAAAATCTTTTATTTTTAACTCGTGTTCTTTATGTATGAATGTGAGCGAAATGGATCTAAATCTAAGGCTTCATTATCTGAATATCAGAACTGATTTTCGAATTCCGACAAAGTTTTCTTAAGTTAAATTTGAAGTTTTCATTGCGTTAATTTAATTATTCTATGAAACGCTGCCGAAGGGTTCAATGGAAATGGAAATGAGTAACAAGCCTCTCTCGAACCTGTAAGGTCACCCAGTATTTCTGAAATCTGAAGTCATCATGCTGTAAAATCGACACATAAATACTTGGTGATTCAGTACTTATTATGAGTTAATCGCAGAGTTAATTCAGCTAAGTATGGAGTTGATAAGATTTTACAGAAAAAATTGAATTTTTTCCATCTCAAAAGTTTATAACTCAAGACCTCAAGATAGTCGTAAATAACCGCTTAGGCTTGAAACGGAAAAACATTTCCGGATGTTTTGTACATAATCTGGAATTCCATAATCAGATAAAAAAAATATATATAATATAAATTTGATCTCATCATAAAGAGCGGACAAGTAAAACTACATGATTTTGTGAAATCACGGTTGGCCATTCAATTTGGAGAAAAATAAATTTAAAAATCTGCCTGCTCCGTGCTCACATTCTCATCGGGCGCTTCGCACTCGGACATTTGATACCTCGCGCTTCGCGCTCGCATGTTTATAGTTTGAACTCTGATTGCTCTCTTTTTTGTTTCTTTCAATAATCATACAGATTCGAAAGTAAATTTCGCAAAACCATGTCTGTGGGATTTAAGGTACACATTCTCATAGTGATACTCGTGCTTCGCGCTCGATGTTAGTCTTCCGAGAAGCTATAATTTTTCATTTACGTATTTTTGCATGCCTTGCGTTGTTAGGTTCAAAATTAGATTCTTTATTGTCATAGAAGTTTCGGTGATTAAAACCAAAACGACGAGTTCTACCGGAAAATGGTTAAGAGGCCATTTCTAGGTCTACTAGAAAGGCATAGTTCATCATTTCGATATTTTTGCATACTGTGCGTCGTTAGGTTGAAAATTTTATTTTTCAATTATTTCAAACAATTTTTTATGTATAAAACCAAAACCACAAGTCGTATCAGAGAATGGTTTGGAGACAATTTGTAGGTCTGTTGAAAAGCTACAATTTATCTTCTTCATGTTTTTGCGTATCTTACGTCGTTTGGACGACTTTAATACTTTCTAAATCATAAATGATGAGTTTGAGCGCGCCTAGGGCGCGCGTGTGTTGGATCTCGCGCTTCGCGTTTGGTAATACGTATACCTCGTGCTATGCACTCGGTCTTGGTACTTTCCTACATTTCTGTATACAGCTTTTAGAACTGAAACGGTAAATGTCGACTACTGTAATCTGATGGTTGTGAATTCTCTTTTGCGTATTGTCAACAAATTTGTAGCTCATTTTTGGGTAGAGAACTTCCGTTGCTCCATTTCTTTCATTAGCTGTGTCGTTTTTCCAGAAAATAAATTTTTCAATTTTTTATTTATTCTCTCATGATTGAAACAGAGAATACGTGTTCCATCGAAGAATATCTAATTGATAAAAGATTTGTAGATTTTCTTCGAGCGAACTGTCTTACCTTTCGTAAATTTGTCGAAAAATTAATTATTTCCTTTTAAAGACATTTTTTTCTAATCCGAATGAAAATTACATATCCTGTTAAAAACAATGAATAACATATTTGTGGACTTTTTTCTAGTAAAGAACTTTTGTCTGTTTTTTCCTTAGCTTGATTCGTTTGTCCGAAAATTAAATTTTTTCATTTTTAATGTTGTTTTTTATTGATGAATCAAAAACTACTTCTCCTATAAAAAAGAAATTTGTATCAAATTTGTAGATTGTTTTTCTGCTCAATTTTTGTTCCATTATTTCTTTCCGTACCTTGCGTAGGTGGACCGAAAAATGAGATTTTCTATCTGTCAGACCGAGAGCAGAAGGAGAGGAGGATAGGAGAGAATGGTGGAATGACGAATGTCGAGAAAGCGGTTAATAGACAGAAAGGGGGGGGGGGATAGGTCAAGAGGAGGAAGGAAGGGCATAAATAGTCCAGGCGTTGGCGGGGGTTACCATATGCACTTCTACGTCCAGTCGGATACTTTGTTTATTTTTATGTTTTTTGGTGCAGAGAATCGATTTTTCGAGGTTTCCAGGCCCAAAACCCGTCACTTTTTTTTTTATTAATAATTCAATTGTTTAAATTGATATATCTTGTTGTCTGCAATATTTACGGAATTTCTTATGAATAGGATTGATTTTACAATTTCATAACAAGCCCTAGAAACAATTTTAGAGCCCTCCAAACGTGATATTTTTACCAAGAAATGACGGTGTTGATTGTTTATGTCCCTCTTGTTCAATGAATTCTAAACAAAATCGGAAAAACAGTTGTTACATATTATTTCTCAACCGAAAACGAAACTTTTAAGCCTATGCACCGATATCCCAGGTGAGTAGTTGCTGAATAATCGCCATTTTTGTAGCGCCTGCACGGCGCGGGCGCACCCGCGCCATGCGCGACTTTGGAATCGGAACCTCAACCGACTGGCCGCTACAAAAACGGCAATTATTCAGCAACTTCTCACCTTGGGAAACGCTGCATAAGCTTAAAAGTTTCGTTTTTTGTTTAGAAACAATATGGGAGGACTGTTTTTCCGATATTGTCTAGAATTCATTCAACGAGAGGGACATAAACAATTAACACTGTAATTTTTTGGTAAAAATATCACCTTTGGAGGATTGTAAAACTGTTTCTAGGGCTCGAAAATATGTGGCTAATGACTCAAATAAAAGCGACGGATGTGTAATTGAAAATGAGCTATCATAAGTCTCAATAGCAATCGCACAAGCGAAATTATAATCGATTGATTACGAAAAGAGCACGCATTTACAATATTTTTGCACTCATTTGCCCGTGAATTTTGTTCTAATTAAGATTTTTACAAAAACTAAAGTGGAAAATGTTTGTAATGAAATTTACAATCAATTTTATTCATCGGAAATTCCATAAATATTGCAGACAACAAGATATATCAATTTAAACAATTTAATTGTAATAACAAAAAACTGACGGGTTTTAGGCCTGGAGACCCCGAAAAATCGATTCTCCGCATCAAAAAACATAAAAATAAACAAAGTCTCCGACTGAACATAGAAGTGCATACGGCAACCCCGGCTAGCGCCCGGACTAAAATCAGTAAATCGGTATGGAGGAGTGGACGGAATATTTTAGGAGTCTACTAATCCGCGGGGGAAATAGAAAGGGTTATTGAAGAAAGAAGGTAGTAGGGACGAGGACAGTGGAAACGAGATTAGTGGGAAAGTGGTGGATAAGGTGAAGAAATAAAGCAACATTAGCGAGCGGCGCACCCCCAAAAAGATGCACAAAAAATGAGTTGACTGACCACTACAAAACGCAAGGAAAAAACCAATCGGGATCGATTGATTTTGTTATTAGGAACAAAAAACCTTAAAATTACTTCTTCGTCCCGATGGTCAGTAATTTGTTTTTAACTAAAAACTTGTAAACATACGAAAAAATGAAAAAATCGTTAGGCTGATAATTTTTTTTAAGTAAAATCGATAAAAATAAACACTTTTTCACAATTTGTATTTTGTATTTGTATCTGGTTTCTGGCCATTAATATTTTTTCTTTATACCATGTACTGTTGAAAAGGAGCGGTTCTCAATCAGAACCTCTTCCAATTCTACAACAAAATGTATGTGTATACTAAAAGAATAATTAGAAAGTTGTGGATAGTAAAGTAAAATAAAAATTATTTCAAAATAAATAAACTGATTTATTTAGATAGAATTCATATTTTTATCCATAAATATGTTGTAATAGAGTCTACTATACATTAACATTGCAACTTTACAAGTATACTTTATGTAAATATATTTGTATATAAATATTTTTTATTTGTATACATTTACGTAAAATTGCTGATTGATCGAAGAAATATATATTCATCGTGGGATTGAAAGAGGTTCTGTTTGAGAAAGGCTTCTTTTCGACAACGCATGGTATGAAGAAAAAATATCAATGGCCAAAAACCACATATTACAACGTTAGTCATTAACAAATAGTTCCGCGAATCATTAAACGTTACGCGCTTCGTCACCGCAAATCCGCCTCGAAATGCGTAAATATCACGAATTTGTCATTGTGAAAAAAAAGTAGCACGAAGAGAAAAAAAATACTGCCTGAAAGCACATGTTTTCACGAGCAATTTGATTTTTTAAATTTCAAAAAGCTGTGACAGAAGCCGAGAAATTTTTTTTCGAAATATACACTTTTCGGTCGATTTTCGACTTTAAATTGAGTAAAAAGTTAAACTGAGTAAAAAGGTGTTTATTTTTATCCATTTTACTTTATCGTTATCAGCGTAACGATTTTTACATTTTTCGTAATTTTACAAGTTTTTAGTTGAAAATGAATTACTGACCATCGGGGAAAAAAGAGTATTATTAAGGTTTTTTGTTCCTAATAACATAATTAACCGATTCCAATTGGCTTTCTATGTGCTTCTGTGCATATTTTTATAAATATTACCTTTTTTTGGCTTCTCTGATACTGTGAGCAGTTAAGCTCCCCCGCTTGAAAATATCTTTTGCGGCCCCTGAACTTGTAGAAAGATAACACAAGTCAAATGGTGTTTTACCCGATTTCCTAAAACTGAAATTTACGGAGTTATTCAATTCGTTTATGAGAAGCAAACGCATCACCATAAGCCGCTAAGTGCAAATGATAGTATTTTCCCCCTGGAGTAAATTTACCAAAAATAGATAATATCCTGTCGGACGAAGTTGTAAATATTCATTTATTATGTTTGAAACATTTTGCTTAATTATCGTGAAAGATATTGCAAATTCAAAATTTCCAAGTTTTGACGGTTTTTATTATTTTTCGGTGAAGAAATAAATAAATCTGAACGCAAGACCCGTCATTCTGTAGATCTTTTTGAGACCTACATTTCTCAGCTTCACATTTTTCCTGTCAGGTAAATAGGTTCTCTGCAATGAACAAAAAATTTGTTTTTGTGACCTTCAACCATTGTCTAGAAATACCATCAGTCCTTGGCGTCCGATGCGAACATACAGGCTTCGTTTCTACACGCCAACACAACAAAAATCCGCCGTCTTTTTCGAGGTAACAATTTTGCCAAAAAACAGTCCTTTTCATATAGGTGTGTTGGAGAAGTGTGCAGGTGAAGAAATTGAGAAGGGAGAGTATGAAAGAGATAATGAAAATGATTTCGAATAGGATTAATCAGGGTGATGAGTGGATGAAAAAACTGGAAGAATCGAAGGGGGGGGGGGGGGGCAGTTTGCACGGGGTAGGGAAGAGCTAAAAAATTACTTCTAAAAATGGAAAGTGATGAAGTAGTATTGCCGAGTAGAGCTACAATTTTTAGATAAGTGATAGTAGAAGATAACTAAAGCAATAATGTAAGAAATAGTTCATGAGATTGTACATAAGGATTCTATATAAGAAAAACATGCAATAATTTTGTAAAGACTCTTGAACACTGTGAAGTTAGGAACCATAAACAAATGACGGACAAAATACAGTTGATATAATAATAATTTTTTTCAGCAAATAACCCACTTCAAACATCAAAATGTCTCATTCAGTGACAATACGAACTCAAACTGTAACTACCAACTCTTCAGCTATTATCATCAACACAGGCTATCTAAAATCATGGAGTGGTCTCTTGAAAGTCCTTGAATTGGTATGTATATACAAATTATACCTCATGTCAAATTGTAGAATAATGATGTAATAAAGCACATGTTTTGAACAAACAAAATTTAAAACAATTCGTTAATTGATCCATAAAAACTAAACTCAATGTTCAATACATATAATTAGTGAAGAGGATTTTGTACATGAAATGAAAATATAATGATGCGCTGCTTTCTGTCCCTATATGCAGTTTGTACTTTGTATGAAAAAGTTATTCTTCATACACTTTCTATTAATCTTCATCAAAGATGAAGACTGTAAGATGAGCATGGAAAACTTTCTGAAGGCAGCTTTTGTTTCAAAAATATAATATGATTCTTTTTTAAATTAATATCTTTCAATATTTCTGAAAAATAACACTTTTACTTACAGGTGCTAGGGATCGTATGCGTTGGACTAATAGGCTATGTGTATGATAATTATTACATCTACAGACAATATAGCTCGTCCCAACCTTCAATATTTTATTTCCTCATGGTGACCACCTTTATGATAGGAACTTTCATACTGCTTCTGAGTTTCACAGCCTCGGCTTCAACGGAATCCATTTTAACGAAAACAATTTTCGTAAGTATATCATTTTACGCAGAGAAAATGTTTATCTCCACGTTTTTTTTTTTATTGATTTTTCACATTTAAATGCTCACACAACACTTGACTGTTCCGAAAAGATATGTTTTGTGTTCTTGAAGAAACCACTCTTTTAATTCAAAAGTGTTTCTTATTTTTTTTATATTCTTGTTACCTACTTATAGTCCTACCAAATTGTATCAAAAATTCGTCACCATTTCTTAGCATCGGCGAAATTCTATGCATTTTTGAATTCGAAACCCGGACAGGAGACGTTGACCGATTTCTAGTATCTTTTTTTTGCATTTTTTCGGAAATCATGTGAAAACTTTTTTCTCCTCAGCTGGAATTCAATAATCCGATCAATGCCACCATTTTTCGCCCTATTATTTACATTCTTTTAAATATTTCGAATTTATTACTTAAATAATGCTGAATAAGCTAAATATATTTAGATTGTCATAGGCTTACAAATTTTCCGATACTAATAAATTGTTGAGGAATAATTATAGTTTGAGATAAAACCTCCAATTTTTACTTTCTAGGAACTAATCTATCATGGGCTAGCATGTGCACTCCTTATAGTCGCAGCTGCAGTTCTTTTCGTCAATCTGGACAAGTACAAACGAGTAAAGAAGGAATATGACTTATTACTGGCTGCTGCTGTAAGTATTTACAGTGCTCTGTTTTTATAGCACGTAATTTCAAGAAACTAACATTATATCATCCATCATTGTACAGTCCACAAGTGTACAATTTTATTTAAAATTTCAAACGATTCGACATGTACCTACGCATTCAAAAATTCAACCTTTGAAGTTAGAATTCCAATCTTAAACATCGAATTAAGGAAACCTATATTCTCTGCAGCAAGTTCAACTTTTGAAACTTGAAACTTTGAAAACTTCGCAGTTTTTAAACACTTTTGTGGAAATTAAACATGTTCAGTTTGACCTCTTAAAATAAAAATTTCCATGAATACAACAAATTTTATTTACAGTAAACCATTTTCTTGAAATTCAATATTTATTTATCATTTTCAGATCTGTGCTTTGACCAATGGCGTTTGCTACCTGCTAAGTACAGTCATCGCTTTCCGTTCATACAGAGGATTGTAAAAAGTATCACTACAAAGTTGATAAGTAAAAAGGAGATGTTTTAGCTGGATTTTAACCCGTAAATTATTTGAATATAATATAAGACGAGCTGATTTCAACTTGGCCAATTTGAAGAAATACTCTACTCCAAAAATTTTTCGAATTAATCTAAAATTTTAACAACATTGACATGTTAATGAAATAAGAATTGCATAACTTTATATTTTTGAAGGAAAGATCGCCATGAATTCATTTCCCAAGTGAGGAAAAAATAATTTTAGGCTAACCTTCTTTTATATCATGCAAAATAATATCAAAGAAACTTATTGCAGATGCAAACTATACATGTGACGTGCTACACGTTACTTGTGATCAAATATCTGAATACAAAAGTAATTTAACCAAGTCTTGACATATTTGGCTGGATAGCAAAAAATATGATTTTTAAAATACCTCAGTACTGCCATCCTATATTTATGTTAACGCCTATCTTTAATGTAACAACAGTGTGTCATAATAATATGTTACACTCACTCGTCAGTCAATCTGCATTATGAAAATAGTCGATGTGCTTGGGAATCAAGTATCTACACACTATCTTTGCAGTATCGTAAAAATACTATATGTGCCTAATACAATAATAACTCTTCTTTTTATGGAACCTAAAAGTCAAATTCAATTAACGAGTAAGCTATGTTTGTACCTTATTTATATATAATTTGTACGTCATACGATTCGGTAAAATATGTTCGATCATAGTCATTGTAGTAGATTTTATCTTTTCATAAAATTTACTAAGAAAAATCCCATATGAAAGAATGAGTACAATCAACATTTACGCTTATGATCCAAGAGTCAATATTTACGGCTTCGAAAAATGCTTTCATCGTCAGTCAATAAAATCAATGTATTCGAAACTGCATTTCCTCAGAGCAATGAGAAAAAAATCACTTGCATTTTTTCCGAAATACGTCCGACAAAAACTTACTCCATATTATGATACAGAAAAATCTGGGAAATATTTCCACTTTCAGCTATTCTAGGTTTTTAAAAATATTACAAAAGATTTGTACTGTAATTTAATAAGTAGGTACTACTCAAATCACTTTTAACTCAATGTAAACATCGTTGGAAAATGTCATAAATGTTGAATACGTTAATGTCTAAATAGAATAATATTCGGCAGCATTGTTATTATATTACTTACACGTGTGTGTACTAAAGTATATCATACATGAAAAATGAGGATCAATTCCAAACGACTGAATTTACTTAACATCGAAAACAAAACAAGAAACAATATTTTGTTCGCCTCATTGTGCAATTTATTATAGTGCGAAGAGTAAAACACAAAATGCGCTTTCACACATTGCATTCCTCCTCATCTTTGTTCAGTTCACGAACTACTTCTATAATTATGTTACACAATCACACATTTTTTATACGATCGAATATTGTTCATTCGTACTCTAGTATTTATTGTAAGTTTATTATTCAAATGCAGTGAATAAATAATTGTGTAAATTTACCGATTTATTTGCATTTATTGTCAATTTTTTATAATATCCATTATTTATGCAACAATATATAAATATAAGGGTAGTAAAACTAACTTCGTAATGTTTTATTGTGTGAATGTTTTAATAAATGTATAACACTGAATTTGGAACTTATTCGATAACACAGGAATCTACATTCAGTCATCTTTGCACGTGAACACGCAGTAAAATATCAGGTCAAGTTAATTAATATTATTAATATCCTATTAATCACAAAAATTCGCGATAAATAGCGAATACACTGATCTGAACTATAAGTCACCAAATTTCTTATGAATAGCCAATTCAACAATTATGAACTACGTGTACCAAAATTTCGGGATCAATAGGTCGCAATTCTTACCTAGCTACTAATACGGAGAATGGTATTCTCGTTGAAATCATATATATACCTATCTATTGATACGGAAAATGATATTTTCTATGAAAAAATCGAAATATTGGAAAATGTTGGTATACTTATCTCGTATTTTCTTTCCTAGAAAATACTATTTCCCGTATTACTAGCAAGGTAAACATTTCAAGCTTTTGATCCCGGAGAGCTGGGTATAAATAATTCAGAATTGTTGAATTCGAATTGGCTTTTCATACAGAAATTTCGTGATTAATAGGCCAGATCGATGTATTGGCTGTTATTCGCGAATTTTTGTGATTGATAGCCCTAATCTTTGAATCGGCTATTAATCACGAAGTTTTGTGATAGCTCGGATCGCTGAATCAGCTATTAATCACGAATTTGCGTGATTAATAGAAACAGCCAAAGATTAAATGGGTACGTGTATCAAGTGCCTTATGTGAGTTAATGAATTACTATAAATTGAGTTCAACATTTTTTTGAGATCTGATCAACATTGAATATTTTTGAATGCAGATAGACGCGAAATATTGTTCTTAATTTTCTATTAGAAGAGTAAAAAATGGACAATATTGAATTTTAGGCCTTGAAAATGAAGACTCCTAATCAAATGTTTCTTTTTGGGAGTTCTCCAGGATGATCTTAGCAACTTTTTGAGTTTAACGAAAAAAAGAAAAAATCAAATTTTGGTCCCACAAAAAATAATGAAAAAATCTGTCCGCCGCGCGAGTGCATTCTCATCGCGCGCTTCGCGCGCGGTTTGCTTCGCTCACAAGTTTGAGTGCGCCTACGGCGCGCGTTTGTCGGATCTCGCGCTCGGCCTTTGTACCTCCCTACAGTTTTATATAGAGCTTGTTAAACTCAAAAGCGAAATGTCGACTACTTTAA
>WSXT02013768.1:0-14471 GCA_011762715.2 Neuroterus valhalla
TGTGGTTAAGAAAAAAAGACGGGCTTTGTCTTGCTCGTCTCTTTTTTCTCGTGTTGCGTTATGAGGGGTGTGAGACATTCCCCCTGCGCGCGGCGGGGGGGGGGGGGGGGGGGGTCATCGATAATGCCATGGTAGAACACATGAGGGGAGGGAGGGGTCAAAAAGTGACTAAATTTGGGCTAAGCGTTTTATGGAAGCCCCCTTATCAACTTCAATGAACTTTGGTGTATTTCCTTATCCGTTATTATTTTTCATTGACATGAAGGAAATACGTTTTCGCAGATGAGATACCTTATGGATGAAATCAAATCAGAATGGAAATCAGTATCTGGACCAGAAGCTGATATCTTAAAAACATCTGCTCGTAGGGGAAGGCAGTTATCATTGATATACGCAAGTAAGGAGCAAGACTTTTTTCCTATATTTCCAGCTATGTAAGTATGACTATATGACTATATCAGGGATGTCCAACGCAAAGTTGACACGCTTCTCCTTTCTTCCCCTTCTGCGAGCGCTTCATCGAGAATTCTCTTCTCGTTTCGCCACGGACTTCGTCTGACTACACCTGACCACTCCTACTTGCGCGCAATGTTCACACACCCCAGTCGCCGAGTATCGTTTCCCAAATCCCGCTCACTGCATGAACTAGAGAGCCTCAAGGTAGAGAGTTGCGAACTTGCTCCGCGCTGATTGTTCAAGGTGAATCGCGGAAATCTTGCACTCATACTAGAGAGCCCCATTTGCCTCAAGCAGAAAAGTTGGAGAACCAGCTCAGCGCTGATTGGTCGAGGTGAATCGCTGACGAAGTTCGCAACTCTCTACCTTGAGGCTCTCTAGCATGAACGGATCAAAGGTGGCAAGAGAGGGGATTGACGAGTGACAGTTCTTTACACCGTTGCTCTTGCGTTGGACACCTTTGAACTATATATATATGCGTGACTGATATGAGACTTCACTGATAGAAGGCTTAGCCCTTAAATTCCAGGTTGAAAAAATAAAGACTTCTTATTTTATAGTTTACATGTACTTTGCACTGTTTGTATTCTTCCTGGCTGGTTATGCGCCACAACTTCTCAATATTATTAAACCTCTCAATGAGACAAGGTTAAGAAAGAGGACGTATCAATCGAAGTATTTTGTTGATGAAGATAAAAATTACTATTCCATTACGTTTTATGAACAGTTAGCCATAACCTTAGAAGCATCAGGATTAGTAGCTATCGATACGATGTACGTAGTTTATGCTGAACATGTTTGTGGAATGTTTGCAGTTCTTCGGTAAGAAATTATATTCCATAAAAAAAATACTACTTTCCAGGTGGAAAGACCCTTTTGGGCCTCTTCGGAATGCGGGTCCTCGTCAGGGGTCCATGGGAGTATCCTGAACAGACAAAATCCCATACGGCTACCTGCTCGCTTTACCTCCACTACCCAGTTTCTCCTCCTGCGCTAGTGCTGGAGGCAAGCGTGAACGGTATATTCGCCGACGCAATCCTTCATTTTCTGCGCATGCGTTCTAGAGCGCGCGCTTATTCAAGATGATAATTGTACGAATTTTCCCTTGTTTCTAAGACTTCTCTCAAAATTCATGGATTTCCAACGAAATGAGTGAGTTTTCAACAAAAACGAAGTTCGAACAAGATATTTTTCATCATACCTCAATTGAAAAGTTGCTTTTTGACCCTCTGTAGCGGGTGGACAATCGACTTTTCCACCCTAGGGTGGAAAAGCCGCTTTTCAACCCGCTACAGCGGGTCTCGAATCCATTTTTCCACCCTAGGGTGGAAAAGCCGCTTTTCCACCCGCTACAGCAGGTCTCAAATCAACTTCTCGATTATCGGTATAATGAAAAATCGTATGCGCAACTCGGGGCGTAGCAACGATTTCACTCGTGTGTATCTATCTGCCCTCGCTTCGCTCGGGCAGCTGACTCCTACTCGTCGAATCGTTGCTTTCCGCCCCTTGTTAGGCAATATACTATAAAATTTCAAACGAAGAAACCTTTCATCATTTGGGGCAGTGTTACATGATGTTTTTATACCACTTCTCTTATATACAACGGCTTCTCTTATATTGATTCCCATCTCAAGACCGATACTCTCTATGCTGGTATCAAGTCTGCTCATCATCCTCTACAAATTCCCATCTGATTCTGCTCTGACGAACTCACCATTTGCAAACGCAATTCTCAACACTCTCACTGTCTACAGGTCAATATTTTTTCCTTCGAAGAGAGCCGTTGTAAAACATCCATCCACGTATGTTTGAAACATTCATAAGCACGTAACGTATTCTTGCCCAACGCCTTCCTTATATCGAAACAGTCACTTTGTTGTCGATTTACTGTTACACTCGCTTTGCTACTATTTGTAACGAAGTGGTTTTCCACCTCTCCTTTAATTTATCCCTGCGGACACGTCAGTCAGCCAGGGTCGAGATTAAGGGGTGAATTCAGAACTCGGAATTTATTATGAGAATATCAAAAGAACGGATTTATTATCCTATAAGATACAAATCTAATTGAAACTATTGTGAGTATGACAGTGCGGTGTTTATAGTGTGAGTGTGTAAGATGTCTAAGAGGGTGACTTTAAGAAATAATTCCAAGTGTAGATGTGAAGTAGACGCGGTAACAATTAGGTGTGTGTGAATGTGAAGTGAGTGACGTTGAGTATAAATCCGAGTGAGAGAGAAATAGAGCATACGGTGCGAGTGAGCGAACATCCTTTTGTTATGCGAAAGTCGGAGCTTAGTGCGGTTTTGGTGGGCAAAGCGTGGTAAGGATTAGCATTTAGTGAATTACGCGGAGATCGTCGACGTGGCGAGGCGGACGTCACCTCCTGAGCCCGTCCTCCTCTCTTGAAGGTGAGCGGTACGGTGCTGAGAGAGAAAGAGGATTGGGGGAGGTTGTGTTCAACTTGAATCTACCTTATCGGCCCGTGGAGGGAATCTCCAGGTTCGGTGTCAGCGGAGCGGTTTCTCGGAACGGTTACGAGGAGTTCAGATCGATCTGGGATTGACTGGGGTGTGGAGCGAACAAATCCTCTTGCTCGATACACGGCCATAGGTGCGTCATTTGGTCGTGGATAGGGTGGATTTCCCTTTGTCCCCGTAGAGGGTCTTTTGCGGCTACGAGGAGTCCAGATCGATCCTAGATAGGTCGGGTAGTGAAGCTCACAAATCCTTTTGCCCGATGAACGGTTAGGTTTCCCGGTCGCCCTGGTGTAGTTGCGCCATTCACCAGGGAGAGCAGTGAGTATCGCTGAGCTCCGCACCTCGACCGGAATCGGTTTCCAGCTCTCAGCGAACTGTCTTCCGAGCGGTGCTACGAGTGCTTTTATACACTGGCCGCCGGTCGGTTGGGGAGGGCTCCTACTGCTTCAGGAGGTTACCCATCAACCCCAGACTATCTTAAGGACTTTACAAAGCTTAGCTATATCCACCTCGTCGAAAGCTTTCCCAGATCAAGAAAAGCTCAAAAAACTGTTTTGTTTACTCTGTTTATTTCCTATAATCCGTCTTTAGCTAAATGTCTGATTCACACATGATCTTTCCAGCACGAATCCACTTTAAAGTTCCTAGATCCTCACATGAGTTGTTCTCATGATCTTTCTAATGAGTATTTTCGTGAACATTTGAGCTGCGGTACCAAGTAGGCTGTCTACAGCCACCTTTATCACCCTTTTTTCTGATGCAATAGGATTATGAACGCCTCTTCACAATCATCTGAAACTTCATTGTCCACATCACACATATCCGTAAATCCACTTAGCTACATATACAAGTGTATACCACAGCTGTTAAGAATTTAAAAAGAAGTTAGGAATTTTTATATCATTTATAGATTATTATATCCCTAACGAATTTGAATTTTATACATTTTTAATAGATTTATTCCTAATTTACACACACACACACACAGACATGATTAGGGAAGGTTCGATTTCTTTGAAACGAACCGGTAAGTCTATGACGAGCCAACAAACACGTCCTCAGGTTGCAAATAGAGGGTCCCTCAGGATGACCTCCTGAATACGGTGACGAAGGATAAAACCGTTCTGGAAGGACTCCTGGGTAAGGAGTCCTTTACGGTGTCTCTCTTCAAAATGATCGAACGTGCAGAGCACCCAAAAATGGCATGGCAAGTATTGCTGATCGTTATAGAGTTTATCGTGCTGAATTTGATAAAAACATTATGAGCATTCGACGAAATGAACAACGTTCTTTATGGACGGATCGGCTGGATGATGACCTGCCTAATTACTACAATGTGGGTACTGTCCCTAATCGCAGAGATCACATGGCGCGCCTGTACACTCTGTGGTGCCAGAAACACCCAGAGCTCTCACACCTTTCACAGCAAAAATTACGGAACCAAACCGTCAACCGTTCACGAATAGGAAGTGTAAGTGGAACGCTTCCTCAACCGCTGCCAGAACAAGTCGCAGACAGAGATCAGAAAGCGACATAGAGAACAACTGCTGGAATAGGCCATTCCACAAGAGACAATGTCAATCTTAGAATAAGGAGAAACATTAAGATCCATGTTCCTCCTGAGCCCTATGATCTAACTGAAATGAATTTAACACTCAGTGAGGCAAGGGTTCGAAAGTTTGCTCACGAAATGAGGATCGACCATCACACAATCAAAACGTGGAAGCATCTTATTACTAAGCAGCACATTGTTGATGAAATACGGGTGCTATCTGATGCTAGGTACAATGAACATACACGCGGTTGCTTCGGCAACATCAGAAGTAAGACCTGATAAAACAATACACAGCAAAACGAAGCCCAGCCTGTTTTTGTTTGAACGACACACTCGTTCTGTGCAAGTTTGCTCTGTCATGTTCTGCTTCCTGATCTCTCTAGCAAACACCCTGTGCAAAAAGGTTCCGCAGAGCCATTAGAATAACTCACTTATCGATTCCTTACACGGGCCAATCAGTATTCAAAATAGTTCGTTGCAGGTTTCACTCTTTTTCTTATATACGATTGCTCCCAACATGTTCCTATCCTGGCGTACAGCTCTTGCTTCTTTCACATCTATGCATCTTTTCATACAAGCTCTTGTGTTTCTACAGCTCATTATATTTCTCCCCTTTAGGGTCTCATTTACTTATTCCATCCAATCCTTCTTTGGTCTGCCCCTACGTGCGCTACATAAACCTACTCTATAAATCGTTCTTCATCCATTCCCTCAATATTACCGAACAATCTCAGCTGATTCCTTCCACGCATGTCAAACAGTGTTTATTCTACATCACATTCTTTGAAAACCCAGTCAGTACTTCCTTTGTCTATGAACGCTTAACCGTTCATATTGCATATGAATCGCATGCCGATAGCGTTGACTTTGCTTTTGTCTTTCTCTTGATACGTCCAGGTCTCGCCCCCATACAAAACAGTTGGTGCGAGCACATAATTATATATCGCAATTTCGGCTTTATTTGTTATATTTCTACTTCCATTCATATACCGTACACTGTCGAAAATCTTCCTTCCATGCTATGCTTGTATCCAGTCTGCTTATCATCCTCTGCAAATCATCGTCTGATTCTGCCTTAGCGGTCTTGTCATCTGCGTATGCAAGGCCACGTTCTCCCACTGTCCAAAGATCAACACCTTCTCCGTCAATGAGAGGCATCCTCAGACATTTATCCACGTATATATTGAACATCAGAGAGGACGTGGCGCATCCTTGTCTAACGCCTTGCCTTCAGAAGCCAACCAGTCACACCATACTTTTTCGGGACTTGCAAAAATTGAGCTCTATCCACCTTATCGAAACCTTTACCAGATCAATAGATGCACAAAAAACTTTTTTGTTTACTTTTAGGCTTTGTTGTGTGATCTTTCTCAAGCTGAATATCTCTTCCGTGCATGATCGTCTTGGCATGAATCTACATTGAACTTCCCAGATCCTTTCCCCTGTCATTCGTATGACTTTATTGATAGGTATTTTGATAAATATTTTTCCCTCGGTACTTAGTAGACTTATCGCTCTCTTATTATTACAGTCGCCCTGTCGTCCTTTCCTTCCTAGATTGGAATGCTATTCGCCTTCCTTCAATCATTCGTAATTTTTCTGTTCACAGCGCACATTCGTAAATTCACATTGCACTCAAACAAATATCCGCCACCGCAATGAAGCATCTCAGACGTAATACCATCAACATCAGCAGCCTTCCCATTCTTCAGTATAATAATTACAGGAATAACAACATCGATATAAATTATACTTCCGCCACCTTCATCGGAATTATGGAACGTATCCTTGCCTGTTTCACGGTTGTTATGTTTTGTGGCTTCACCTAGATACAGCTTCCTGAAGATATCACTTATGCAGTCTTTAACTCTTTCCGATTCCGATACCATTGACCTACTTACGAAATAGTTTCTTATTTCCTCCAAAATCATTTTGAATTTTCGTATCTCATTCCGCTTTTATTTTGCCTTTGCTTGCCTTCACTTGTATATGTGCTTTCCTCTTTTTACCCCCATGATCATTTACTATTCTCATCCTTCCCTTATCTCTAAGACCTCTAATATTCAACTTTCTCGAGTACGTTTAATTTTCTCGTTCACTGCCACGCGCTTTTATCATTTCACCACGCATCACCGAACTTCTTTCCTACAGTCGCAGTGCCACACACTTCTGAAGCACTATCGAAGATTCCACTCCGCAGTTTCAATCCATTCTTAATTATTTATCCAGCTTTTCACGACATACTATTATTTCAATATCTGGTTTTGCAAATTCGCTATTCGGACGCGTGTCTGTTTCGATTTTTCAATAAAGTTTCTTCTCCCCTATCATTGACCTAGGTTCATTATTGAAACGAAAGGGTAGTGATCCGATCCGCATTCAGAACCTCTCACAGCTTGTATATCCTTTACAAGCCCTCTTAGTCTTTCGTCCGCTACAACAAAGTCGATCATACTATGGTTTCCACCCCGTGTGATTCATTATTTACTCCTGACCAGAGTTCGTGACCATTCTCCACCCTAATAAACGGTCTGCATCGTCCGATGGAGAGCGGCGTCTGAGACACTTGGCCTGAATCTTTACTTTAGAGGTGAGGACAGTGTATGATTCTATCAAGATTTCTTACTTCTATAGCACAGGTGGAGGAAGCGGAGGTCAAAAACTTCCTGAAACAACATGAAAACAAGGTGATGCGGGGAAACTTTCGCGAAAATGCAAAAGATCAATCTTCGTCACATAAGCACATATAACGTCAATAAGTTTCCAGCGATAGGTGCAAGACGGGTCATAAACTCCCTGAGCACCTGTTGCATGTACTATCTAATTTTGTTATCCACGCAGGAACGACGAAGATGTACAGACACTAATACGGCCCTAAGATTGCTCCAATGTGACTTCAGGTTTTCGACAATAGTTCCTATTCAACACACAAGACCTGACATCGTGCTCCTTGACAAACAGAAACGGACTATGTTCGTAACCGGGTCATCGGACTCAGCCGACTACAGCGTTGCAGGCAAGGGAATTCATTTAAGAGAGAAGTATAAAGATCTCACGGAGCAGCTACAGCGACTCTACCAAGGATATTCAATTAAAATAATCATTTCTTATCATCTGTTCTCTTGGAGGTGTGACGCTTCCAATGGTTAGTAACCATAGAAGAATGGTTCATTATAATTTCATGGTGCATGTGATCACTAATCACCCGGTCTTCAGACTAGGTCAAAAGTGTAGTTTGCAGCAGTCCGCAATTTGGCCGACGGAAGGAGCATGAAATTAAATCTAGTTTTCATCCGGGAGAATCCGAAAGTTGTCCGGTGTAACAGATTAAATCAATCCGGAAAGAATCGACTTGAGTCCGCGTTTCGTACGGTATAACGGATGGAATTATTCCGAATAGTGTCTGTTTGAGTCCATTTTTTGGACGGTCTTACGGATGTGATTAATCTGGATTGTGTCCGGTCGAATCCGTGTTTTGTACGGTCGAAAGAGTTTGATTAATCCACGCATAGAAATTTAGTTACATAATACGTTGAAGCCGATTTTACAGTTTAGTTTATTCTTTTACGATTTACACTGAGAAACCTTGTCCTACAGTCCGAATAGAAAAAAACGAAACTCACATATGCTATTAAAATCAAAACCGAATATATACAATATTAAGTATCATACATTACACATAATTTCATATTAATTTGAATTCGGAATTGGCATTCGAAATTATATATTTGTGTACCCTGAAAATATACGATGTTAATAAAGTATAAGCTGAAACATAAAAATCGGGTTAGTAGAAAGCGGAACTGGCAGGAATCGAACACGCGTTTTCGGGTCAGCAGTCGGGTGATGTTCCATTTATCTACAGAACATTATGAGAGATGGGAATGGAAACATACATATGACCTAAATGATAGAAGTTTCATTCGTCTCAAATAATTCAATCCCTACTTTATCAACATTGATGATAATTTTATAATTTCTAAAAAGAATTGCTTAATAAGCCGACCTAGAAAACTTCAAAATTAAAAGTAAAAACGGGAAAATATTCTGTTTCAATAAGATCAAAACTGGGATTAGATGAAAGTAAAAAATATATTTTAGTTTTTTCTGTTTATTCCAATAATCAATTCCATCATCACTTGCAACTCAAAGCCGCAGAATAATTTCGGATAAGACCAGATTATTTACGGAATCGATGATTTTGAACGTACCGATTTCGCATTTATTCTTATCACTTTCTGTTTTTGACTTTAACAAAAATAATTTAAAGTCCTGAATTCTGTACTGATTTCAGATAGAACCAGACTATTTCTGGAGTCGATGTTTTTGAACAGACAGATTTCGGATTTAATCGGACCACTTTCCGTTTTTACTCTAACAAGAATAATCTCAGATTCTGTATTCCGGACCATTTTCGGATAGAGCTGGACTATTTCTGGAGTCAACGTTTTTGACCAGACGGATTTCGGATTGAACCGGACCACTCTCCGTTTTCACTTTAACAAGAATAATTTCATGCTTTGAATCCTGGACTCATTTCAGATAAAGCCGGAATACTTCCGGAGTCTATGTTTTCGGACGGATAGATTTCGGATGTAATCGGACCACTCTCCGTTTTAACTCTAACAAGAATAATCTCAGGTTATGAATTCCGGACCAATTTTGGATAGAGCTGGACTATTTCCGGAGTCAAAATTTTCGACCAGACGGATTTCTGATTGAACCGGACCACTCTCCGTTTTCACTTTAACAAGAATAATTTCATGCTTTGAATCCCGGACTCATTTCAGATAGAGCCGGAATACTTCCGGTGTCTTTAATTTCGAACGGATAGATTTCGAACCGAGAGATGAATTTTCCACGGAGGAAAAATATACCAGAAGTTCTATAAATTGAGAAATTTTAGACTCAAATTTTGAAAATTGGACGATTCTATCAGAATAAAAGGAGTTTAAAATGTATCATTTCTATGGCAAAACATTCAAAGTTGCACAACTTTATTGTTAACTGATGAATTACAAAGTTAATATACAAATAGACTTAGGGGGAGTTAACATTTTTGTCCAAGTTAATAAAAAAATTGAGTTTTATCCCATGCAATTTGTATTATTGTTTTGCCCTCGACGTGTGGCCATCTTCTAAACTGACGTCAGAAATTTGTTGACAAATAGATCGTTCATGCATGTCATCAGCAGCATCACAAGAGGTAAACATGCCGCGGACGAGCGCCAGAGTGGGGGAAAAGGCGTTAGGTAGCTGTCGGCCAGTTGATAATCGCCTGTTCAGGAAACTTATGGTTGCTTCGTTCCCTTCTCAGTGGAAGATTTCTCTGTTTCAAGACAGAACTAAAATACAAGGAAAAATTACGATTGTCTCATTATTCCGAATTAGCAGGTTTTGAATATAATTCCTCTTATTTTCCAAGCTTTTCAAATTTTAGAATTATGCATATTTTAGAATGAAATCGTGCCGCAATTTTTATTGTATGCTATAACCTTATAGATAATAATGTTGTTCCCATGAGGGTCCACACCTAGACTGCCCTTACGAGCCATCATGATTAGCGGAAAATCCATGAGAGACCCACACGAGGACACGCTTCATTTTTCCCCACAGGCCATTTCTTATTCTTGTTTCAACTCTAAGAATGTATAAATCGGCAGGTATCGAATCGAAAATATTTTGAAGGACAAATGTGGTAATTGGGAATATTCAGAAAGCCGTTCTCTTCAAGAAGATGACAGTCTTACAAGAGAAGTTTTAACCTGCATATCTCTGCACCGAAAGAATATCGAGTAAGTTTTCCATAATAAGGTGAAAAATTTATCATTGAAATCATGAATATTTATACGCTACTGCTGATGGATAAGATACATTTCTCATTTTGTTTATTATAAAAGATATGTGAAACAACTTGACGCTGCTTTCTCAGCAGCTCTATTTTTCCAAATTGGACTCACTATGATTTTACTAAGCCTAACAGGATTTGTGGTAATTGAATATTTTCCATATCAAAATTGATTAGGCTAAGTTCCAATACGACAAATATGAAATACAAGATGAAAAAACTGTGTATCCTATCATATTATTCGAGTAACTCACATTTTAATTCTTTCTATGTAGAAAATCTCCCTAAAAAATCAGCCAAATTATGTAGATTGCAACCTACATTCTAGGGTGAAGAGAAAATGCTAAATCAATGGAAGCATAGAAAAAACTTCTTTATAGGGGCCAAAACCCCTCTTATTCAATTCCGAATGTGAAAAATGGAATTGCATATTCTTGTTTGCTTCATATTTTTAATTTGACAGGTAACATCGAGCTCTCAAAGTTTCACATGTGAAACACACAAGAAAAAGTCACTTTTTGGATTATTTGGAATAACTTCTGTGAGTTTTTGGAAATATAACAGGAATGCTTTAGGGCTTCATATCAACCAAATGCCTTCAGTATCCCAAACATACCTCCACGGTGCTCCAAAAAGCACTTGTCAATTTATACCAGGGGTGTCCAACGCAAGGTTGGCGCACTTCTCCTTTCTTTCCCTTCTCTGAGCGATTCATCGAGAATTCTCTCCTCGTTCCACCATCTGACTACGCCTGACCACACCTATTTGCGCGCACTGTTCACACAATTCGGCCGCCAAGGACCCCTTTCCACATCGCGATCACCGCATGAACGCATCCAAGGTGGTAAGAGAGGCGATTGACGAGTGACAGTTATATACACTGTTGCCCACGCGCTGGACTTAGGAAGGGAATCTCAGTAGTGGCCATTCTGCTGACATCTGTTCAAAGGATCGGCTGGTGAAAGGGATACAAACTAGTGCTAGTTGTAAAACAACTAAACAAGAGCTAGTGCTCTTGTGACTAGAAATGCATTAAATTAGTCGATCAACTACTTGGGCAGGGATCTCAATGATGCAGATAAATAAGCGCTATGACAAAGACACCTCGGTGGTTCCAGCTAGGAGTACGGCAGTAGTGCCTAGGCTCTGTTCTAGAGACCTCGCCATTAAAAAGGTGAGGTTCAGGGGGCCAGAGCAGAAAAAAATTAGATGTGTCTATCTGTTCATCGCTTCCGTTTATTCTCTGAGTGATGCTGTGGAGCCTAAACTCTCAAGAAGGTAAGTTTCTGGCTCTAGCCTGGTTCAGGCGACAAACTCTCAGAGCTAATTTTATGGAACCCGAGGATATAACGCGGAGAGTGGTCGGTGTCATCCTAGCGGACACTGTTTTATAACTGTGATGTAACAGTTCTAGAACAGAAAAGAACGTTTTCTGTAACAGGATGTGAACATACTTAGACCATGGTCCGAGTTATGTCGTCCCCAAATGGATGAAACAGTTCTGTAACACTGTTACAGAACCATCTTCTATCAAAGATCTGTAACAATTCCGGAACAGCGTCATTTGTGGAGAAGTAAAATTCAGGAACAGTGATACGGAAGAACCATGTTCTGTAATAGTGCCGAAACACATGTATAACAGTGTTATGATGTAACTTTGGACTGTAATCGTTCTGGAACAATTTCGGAACAGCGTTATGATTCGAAAAGTATTTTTAGAACATTTTAGGAACATAGTTATAAAGTAACATTATTCTGTAATAGTGACGTAACACATATGTATCAGTGTCAAATTGTAAATTTTTTCTGTAGTCGTTCTGTAACAATACTATACCCGCGCTTTTTATCAAGAATTATTTTCAGAACCATTAGGAAACATGGTTACAGAGGGAAATTGTTCTGTGATAGTGCTGAAACATCTATGTAACAATGTTATAATAGAATTTGTTCTGTCACTATTCTGTAACAATTCAAGAACAGCGCTATATGTCAAAAATTATTATTATTACAATTTAGGAACGAGGGTAAATAGGAACATTTTTCCTTAATAGTGCCGTAACATATATCCAAAAGTGTTACAATGTAATTTTGTTCTGAGATCGTTCTGTAACAGTTCCATCGCAGTGTAACAAGAATATGCCACTGTCACGTAACAAATATAACACTTGTGACATTCTAGTGACAGAACGATTCTATCACACTATTATATTTTAGTTGCAGAACAAAACTTCGAAACTGTCACATATGCTTAAAGTAACTGCGTTACAGAACAGTGTGAACTACATGTTCCGTTCTTAGAACACGTGTGGCATTCTAGTGACAGAACAACTGTTCCACTCTGTTTTATATGTGTTGCAGAACGGGATTCTAGAACTGTTACATACTTTCACATTGACAGCGTTACAGAACAGTGTGACTTTCATGTTCCGTTCATGAAACACGTGTGACATACTAGTGACAGATCAGTTCTATAACTATGTTCTATACTAGTTACAGAATTGAATTACGAAATTGTTACATACTCTTACAGTAACAGCGTTACAGAACAGTGTGACCTACATGTTCCGTTCTTGGAACCCGTGTGACATTCCAGTGATAGAACAGCTTCATCACTCTGTTCTATATTAGTTACGGCACCAAACTAATTTCTCATTCCTCCTCACTATCAAAAATTTTAACTACAAACAATTCTCCTTAATATGTTTGACTACTAGGGAACTTTGATCATTTCTCAAATTTTGTATCATTTTCTCCTTTCTTTGCATGCCATGTAACAACATCTTTTGTCTTGGCTCGGAGGATTTGATAAGTTTCAGCATTTTCACTTCGCCCCACTTCTTATCCTCTGATTGATTACATTACTTCTTTCTTATAGACTATTTTAAAACTAGACAAACGCGATGAATTGATGCAATTCATTCCGTATGTGGTTGGCCAAATTATTTACGTATTCTACAAATGCTTGCCGGGTGAAGAATTGATGGAATACAGTGAAAAAATTGCCGACTCTGTGTAAGATCGTTTTCCGCTCAAATTCCTACTTCGATCTTTTATGGAATTCTAGATAATCTTGGAGTATCCTGGTTTCTATGTTGATCTTCAAAAAAATTTTATTTCAGTTATAATTCTCAATGGTACAGGATGCCCCTGAAAACACAGAAACTTCTCATATTGTTAATGGTAAGAAGTTCTCGGCCATGTTGTCTTCAAGCTGGCGGAGTTCTCATAATCTCGTTGAAAACATTCAGCTTGGTAATTAAAACATCAAAATTCCTATTTTTTATACTCTTTAATCTTGATTTCAATCATGCATTTGGATAAATTGCCGAAAAGCGCTCATCGCGCCCTTTTATCATGAAAATAACTATGAAATTAACTACAAATGTCGCTTTTGAAGCAAAAACTCGAGAAAACTGTATATCTTCAATGCTGGTCGTGACTATACGTCTTAACGCAAGACATGTCCCCTCAGACTCCTATCGCCTAAATCCCCCCTACCATTTCCAACTATTTGTTCCCCTTGCCATGTACAAACATCTGAACTTGACCTAATAATAGGGATTCTGAAAACTAAAAGAGGAAAGTTGTAAAGGTGTCACATAGATTATTTTTGTAACTTATCGGAGGGATGCCCTTCCGCCTCCTACAAGACTTTGGGAAGAGGTAGGAATGTAGTCCAAAATGATTATGCGACCATCCACCGGAATGCCATAAGTTCGATTCAAGGCAAATCTGCATTTCGTACGGAAATTCTTATTCTTTCTTCGGGAAATTTTTTTTTCTAAGTAACAATGTTTATGACACGAAATGTGTATTTTCGGAAGTTGTAACACTTTTACTGACAGCAGTTGTTTCCAATATGGGACATTCTTTTACAAATCGAACAGAGATTTGACCAGCCCATTCTTGATTGAGCTAATACTAAAACTCCTGTTCTATTTGAGCTAGAGACCCTTTCTTTTTTTGATTTGGAAGATAAAAGAACGAGCTTCAATAAAAAGATCATCCCAAAAATATTTTGAACAAATTGAAACTGTTATTAACAATTGAAATTTTCAATTTGATTTTTAACTAGTTTGACCCCCATGAATTAAGTTCTTAGTATTTTTATCGTATTCTACGTCAAATTTCCGA
>WSXT02013779.1:0-14470 GCA_011762715.2 Neuroterus valhalla
TTGGACAATTTTTTTTTTTTTTTTTTCGTTTTGTTATAATTTTTTTTTTTCATCTATCTTTTCCCCCCCCCCCCCCCCCCCCCCCTATTCACGTCACAAATCGTTACAAGACCCCCGCAGTGTGATGTATTTTTTGGACGGTCCCTTTAAATTGCTTTTTTTTAATGAACTAAAACTTTTTTCCGTTTATGAATCAGAATTCTTTCGCCTTCGCAATAGGAAGTATTTTACAAATTCCATAAATGCGAACGTTATTGGGATTAACGATCCGCGACCATTTTACAGTCATAAACCCAAGGCAATTCCAATAAACGTTACTGGAATACCTAAAGCTTCCATCACACTATTTGAATAAAAAATTCCTGTTATTTATTGGCTATCTTTTTATTGCTTAATAAGTACCAACTAGTATTTTGTAGTAACTTGATTATAATAAATATTTTTCATACCTAACTTAGATCATATTGTTGCTTATGCAAAATTTGTTCAATTTTATTTCCAGCTCCTAAATGATTGAAGTTTTATTATATTTGTAATTAAATTATTCGACAGTTGCTGAAACCTTTGATCAGGTGAAGTGAGGATCCGTTAGTGAATAATTAAATTTGTTTTAAATAATACATAATAATATGATAAATAATAGAAAAAATCATGTATTGCCAATTATGAAGTATTATTATTGGATGTTAAAATTAATTAATTTGATGTAAACAATTAAGTTTGAGAATTGTTAATTTCAATTGTTCATTGTTAACTAATTGAATTGAAAGGGTTCACAGTCTTGTACCCATTCCCCGACGTTTCCCCTCAACTTCTTTTCATTGCCTTTTTCCCTGTTCTTGAAAAAAATTCCTCTTTTCCTATTCGAAAAAAAAATTATGAGGATTTCTACTGCTTTGCCAAATTTTTAGTCTCTTCAAATGATTTGATAGTTTTTGGAGAAAAAATTCATGGGATTTTACAGGCTTTCTAACTTTGCGACTATATTTATGCTATTTTTTATAAATTATTGTATTAAAAAGGCAGAGTAGAAATACGTTTGTAACCACGTTTGACCCATTTGTAGGAATTTTATAGAATATTCCTTTACTCAAAAATTTCCAGCATCCTATGAAATCTTCTGAAAGCTCAAAAAAAACCCATAAATTTCTCTAAAACCCCCACAAAATCCCTTTAAACAATTTTAATTGCATCATAATCCAAAAATTCTGATACACCGTGGAATCCCTTACATTTTTTTTATATTCCTTGGAATTATAAAAAACTCCTCCTAATTTTTGAAGCTTCTGAAAAATATTTCGCGATCTCTAGAAATCCGCATTGAAATTTCTCTGAAATATTTGCAATCTCTGAATTTCCCTGAAATGTTTAGAAACCACTTGAAATCCTGTGATGTTTGGCATTTGAAACTTTTACAAATCGTTGGAATCCATCCAAATACATGAAAGTCTTCTAATTTTTATAATATTCATCAAAATCTTGTTAAATTCCTCGAAATTCTTCCACAGGCCATGAAATTTTCGAAGATTCTTGGAAATCCCTTCTCATATTCTTGAAGCACTTGAAATCCTCAGAAGACCTGTAAAATCCTTTCAAGACCCTTGCCATAATTCTATAGGTGTTGTAAAATAATTTGAAATCTCTTGGAAGTTCTTGAAAATCCCAAAACATTACTTGCATCCTCTTAAATTGGTCTAAAATTTATTGAAATACTTTGAATTCTCTGTAATCTCTTTAAATCTGTCTTAATTACTTGAAATATTTAGGAACCTTCGGAAATATTTAAGAAATTTTGAATGGCAGTAATCATCCGTAAAAATCATTTTAAATCATTTGAAATTGATGCATTTCTTACAAAAATACTTCTTCTTGTCGACTATTGAAAATGAATTTTCAATCTCTCCTTTATTTTCCTCCTCTTCTGTTAAAAATTACCCTATTTTCCCTTCTTTAAGCACCTTTCGCTCTGTGATCCCGAGACAAGTGAATGAAGAATTTACAAAAATAAAAGAAAAACTTCTGTAAAAAGAGGGTTGGCTAATTGTTGTCTTGACGTTGAAAAAAATGGCATCTAAAATAAAATTTACACCCTAAATCAGGTCTGCGCAGGGTTGGCCTATCTCACAGATGTTGGCGTCTCCGCCACCAATGCTTGTACGTTGCTCACGAAATATTGCATCTCGTGGGCAACGCAAAATCATCGGCAGTGGGGGTACCAACATCTGTGAAGTAAGCGAATTTCCCCGACCCTGTTCGACCCAGCCCCCTAAATTGATCGTATCTTTTATATAAGGCATAAGCTCCTTGTTTCTAACTGAATCGTTACTTTTTCCAGGGATCAAAGGGAGAAGAAAACGGGCAACCTTAAGATCGACATCAACGGAATGTAAATTTCGAAATTCCAAAGTGAGCCTGCTTTTTGTGATTTAGAGACCAGGAGACCAAACCAACCAGAGGAGGATGAACAACTACAAACCCGACAAAACGAGGATCACAGACCAAGCAAAGACAAAGAGCTGTCTCTTTAAAAGGGAGGCAAGTAGAATCTGACACTTGGAAGCAAGAAAAGGAAAATGAAATGAAAAATGGAAATCTACACGAAGGGGTTTCGCCCAGAAAACAAAGGGGCTCTATCACTAGGAAAATTTTGTGCATTCGAAGCGACGGCGTAGCTCGCGACTTCGGGGTCTGGCTGAGAATCCTAGGTACCTATAAATTTCGTAGGTACCATATATTTTTGAACGACTCACCGCCAGCCAACAGTACGCAATTATTTATTTTGAACGTTGAGTAAAAAAATCGAAAAGCGACGGACGACACAATTTTCGAAGACATCGACCCCATTTGCCTGCACCTTGCTTTCGAGTGCGCATTTAGGCATAGGTACATTATTAATTCGATTCTCATTATTCTCGTCATGGCAATTATCGTCATTTGAACGCTATAATTCTCATTATTATGACTGTCGTCCTGCGGCCTTCAGGGCCGTTAGAAATTCGTTTGTATGTAAAAAGGCACTGTTAAAGTCACAACACCCGCACCACGTCGTATAACACTCTATTATCGAATTGTAGGTAAATCGAGTATCTGATCACGCAGCAGCACGCGTATTACGAATTTTCCCCAGGGACACGCCACCTCCTGTTCTTATCCCATCAATAAATTTATTAATCACGCACCAAAGACAAGAAAGGAAAAAAAAATTCCTTGCGAAATTCGAAATACTTGTGGAATGTTTTTTTTATCAAAGATACGGATTTTGCCACGGGTTCAGCAGATTTTGGAATTTATACTGGCTCATTTTTTAGCTGGAACACTTTTTTCCGTACTGAATTTACAAATTCTAGTCCTCAAATCCTCAAAGTTGTGGGAATTTTAATATTATTTTCATGAAAAAAAGGGCCGGCCTAATCAGTAGGCTAATGTAAGGTGTAAATAATTATTAAAGCTCTAGGACGCAGAATGTGGTAAAACGTTAAAATTCGTTTCAAAAGTACCTAGAGCCTAGAATTCTTGATCGGTTTTGATCCTTTTTTTTAAATTGAAAATTAGAACCAAATTGGTCACTCTTCCAACTTTATTTTTTTAGCTTTCCATAATTAATTGAAATAAACTAGGAATCAATCAAAATTAGTAAAGAGGCATCTCGGATATGAAATTAATTCGAAAACAAATTTTCAACAAAACGCATGAATTTTGAGGCTAAAAGAAAGATATATTTTATCGAACAAGAACGAATTTAAAGGAAATAATTTAATTGCCAGTTAAGAGATAAATTTTCAACTTATATGATTAATCTTGAAAGGGGAAATGGATTTTTAATATAGGAATGAAACTTCTTACCATTGAGTTGAATTTTCAACCAAAAAAATTAATTTCCTGCAAAGAAAAAACGATTTTTCAAACAAAAACGACGAATCCTAAATCAACGAAGTGGATTTGTTACAAATAAGTTTATTTTTCAACCAAGTAGTTGAATTCTTTATCAAAATAGTTGCAGTTTAAACTAAAAAAAAAGGAAATTTTTAACAAAACTTTTGAATTTTTAACAAAGAATATTACATTCCTACACAAAAAGATACAATTTTAAACTGATAAAAAGCAATTTCAACGAAAATTTCTATTTTCTACCGAAATGGTCCAACCTTTAGCCAAATATTGGAATTTTCTAGCAGAATAGTTGGGTTTCAAACCCAAAAAGATAAATTGGCATGAAAACTGTACTATTTTCAACAACAAAAATGACTCTCTACTAATGATAGTTAAGGAATACAAAGAATAGGTACATTTTCAATTGAAAAAACTGATTACCAGCAAACAAAAAAAAAAGCAGAAAATCTTAAAATGTATATTGAAATTTTCAACCAGAGAATAATTTTCAAACCAAAATGACGAAGCGCAAACAAAAAGCGGAATTGTCATCAGAAAAGTTCGACTTTCAAACAAGAAATTGAGTTTTCAACCAAAAATGGCGAGCTGGCAGTAGAACTGTTGGATTTTTGACAAAAGAAATGATATTCCTACCCAAGAAGATGAATTTTCAAACCAATATGACGAAATTGCAAAAAAGTTATTTTCGACCGGAAAATTCAACTTTTAAACGAGAAGTCGAATTCGTATTCGAAAAGTTGAATTTTTAACCTAGAAGATTGATTTCCCATTTGAAAAGAAACGGATTTTCAACAAATTATTTGAATTTTCAATCTGTTTTTATTGAAGATTCAACTATCTTGTTGGCGATTCATTTTTATTCGTCTGTAACTGTTTTTTAATTAGAATTGAACGATATGGTTATTGAAATATCAATTATTTTGGTAAAGAATCAAACTTTCTCGTTGGAAATCAAATTTTTTGTAGTAAGTTCGTCTTTTGTGCTTGAAATTTCAACAATTTCTAAAAATCTCATCTTTTTGTTAAAATTGCAACTGTTTAGTTCAAAGTTGACCCACTTTCTTAAAGGTTCTCTTCTTATAGAATTTCTTTATGAAATTAATGAATTTTTATTGGTTACAATATATCTTACTCTGCACCACTATCGGTTGAATACAATTTAGATTTCCTGAGGAAAAAGAACATGTTGAATCGTAGAATCATAAACTCAGCAGTTTCTACAGTTTTTGTTCATAAAAATTATTTCAAATATTTCATGAACAATTTTTGTATCTTAGATGCCACTGTAATTATTTTGATTGATTCCAAGCTTATTTCAATTATTTACGAAAATATCGATGTTTAAGTAAAGTTGAATGAATGCATTCCGAATCAGAGTAAATCAACGGGAACCATTATAATCAAATTCAATAAATTCAATCATTCAAGTCTTCTTTCGCATTTGAATAAACAATAACATTTCAGTTTTTCAATAGAATCAGAGGTTGGGAGGGGAGGTCGGGGGATCTAAAAAGTTCAGCGTCATTTTACTAAAGCTTGCCCTGCTAAAAAATTTAAAAATTCCAAAGTTGAACCAGGCTGAATTCCTCTTAGTATTTTACCATACCAAATTTTCTAAAATGAATCCGAAAAAATTGAGATTTGAAGGAAAGGCGAGTTCCTCGGTGCATAATTATTGTGCGAGATGCACGCTTAGAAGTGATATTATCAAAAGAAAGTGATGCAGATAATCTGCTTAAGAAAATACGCGTGCGGGAGTGAGTTCGAACAAAAAAAAAAGTTGATCACGAAAATGAACATCAAGCTTAATACCAAAGGTGCCCTAAGAAAACATGTATTTACGTTTTATCATCAGCATCGTCAAGGCGAAGTATCTTGTTAAGGAGAGTCTAATGTCCTAAGTCCTAGGAGAAAAGAGTGGGTGTGTGAGGAAGCGAACTAGCAAAATAGCGAAAAAGCGAAGCAAGAAAGAGTATTAACTAATAATTATGTAACGAATGCGAACATATCATAGGATTAAGGTCATTAGCGAAAATTGTAAGTATAAATAGTAACTTGTATCGTAACGATCGGTCTTTAACAATGCGATATACATATATAGAGAGGTGTGCCCCGTGTGCTAGAACGACGGCCAACTCGGCACGTAATTTGCCCAAGTGCCTTCCTGTTGGTCGAGTCATGCTAACTGTACCGTAAGTCACTTCCTAATGTCAATGTCGATCCGACTTGAACCCGACCCGATCCGATTTTTCATCCAGCGGAAAATTCGACTCCATCCCCTCCGGCTCAAAAACTAAATTCTCCTCCAAACTCTCTGGGTGGCCGCTGGACCAAGAATTTTCCCAGACCTCAAGTTTTTATTTTTGGCGAGGAATTTTCAAATTTTATAGGTGAAAAATCCTTTTTTATATCACCAGAGACCCTAATTCTGATTTGGAACAGGGGATAAATAGAAAAAATATTTTTTAAATGTACGTAAAGGTATCATTTTAGAACAGGATCAAAAGGATTTCAATTCTAATTTAGAATAAGGAAATTAAGAAAAATCAATGTTCCAAGTCGAAAAACGTCACAATGGGAAACTTCCCTCTTTCAAATTTGTGGAAAAATGAGTTGCTATGTTTCTAATTAAGTGCAAAAAAATCTTATAAGTAGATATGATTCTTACTTGGAACAAGGCATTTTTGCAGTTAATTTCATTATGACTTGGCTTAGGGATTTTATTAAAGAAACAAACTTTTGAGTTTTAATTCAGGACAGGGACTTCTCGTGGAGAATAATGATTTGCCTTCTGGCATGGAAAGTTTTTCACATGGAACGCAAATTTTAAAAAAGAATTCCAGTTTGGATTTCTGAAAAGAAAATTTACAAAAACATGTTCCAAGTCAGAGGTCGTCAGATTTTTCAAGAGCTCTGAAAATGACCGGGAAAAATGAACAATTAACCGAGAATTGAAAATCATCGGTCGAGTAGACACACTGATCAACTTGATATTACGTGAGATTATCAAGTTTTCAAGGAGTTTGATTCGAAATTATTTTTAAAAATCTTGTTTTATTATTTTGTTTTCAAAAAAACCTCCACTTTAAAATTTCAATTTTCAAGCCCTAATTTCTACTTGTACATTTAAAAAATTATTTATTCTTTAATTTTGAAAAGTGAGAGTAAAAATAAGATTTGGGTATCTCCAAATTTCTACTACTTCACATTAAAAACTTTAATTTTTAAATATTTTGGCATCATCTTTTTATTTTTATTGTAGAAGAAAAAAATAAATAAAAATCTGAATAAAAATTTGAATACTATATTAAAAAGGGTACGAAACCCTCTTTTTTATACGCATTTCCCTACTTGTACTTATTTGAAAAATCTTAAATTAAAAATATCAGTTTTCAAGTCTTTTGATCTGTTATTGTTCGATCTTTGAAACTAAAATGTGTACAATGTTTGATAACCAACTTGATTTTAATAACCGGGAAAAATGTTTATGAATCAGGAATGGTCTGGAATTATTTTCTTCGGATTTTAGCAACCACCCATGAGTATCAAAAAGGGTTTTTTCAAGAAAGATCCCTCTGGAGGAGATTTCTTGATTGTCCCTTGTTTCCCTGTTTAGAAGAATGAGGAGATAAATTACTGGGCATTTATTACACGCATCCGCAATTAGTAGCGGCGAGAAGTAACGCTAAAGTAACGATGTAATGGTAGCTGAGTAATTAAGACTATAATGATGATCGTAATCCACCGACATGAACCTCCCGGCTTTGTAGGGAAAAAATAACTCAAAAACGACGAGGCCAATCCTTTCCACGTTTCTCCACGCCGCAGTAATCACGGCTGGAAGAGCAAAGATAGGAAAACCGGAAAAGCCCAACTTTCCGGCTTCAATACCGTCCTGAGTGCAATTCTCAGATTTTCCTGTTCAAGTTTCAGGGGACTTTTCCCACTCAATTTCGTCGACTCGAATCTCATTTCTAGCTTATAAGAAACTCTTATTTATTTCTTCTATATTCACGTTTCAAGAGTGATAAATCGTCTGTGAACTTTACTAGAAACTCAAAGCGTAACGTTCCATTCCAGCGTAATTAAAGTCTCGATTGAATCAAACTCTGATCAGAGTTGAGTCCTCGAACCGAAGATGCCTTTTCTACTCTTCAATTTCCTATACTATAATTTGTAACTAAGCATTCCTGAATATTGTGAAGCAACGATCTGTGATTAGAATATTTAGATTGAATTCGAAAACACACCCTAACGTGTTGTGCTTTTTAAGACTCGATTTAAGTCCTAACTCTAATATTTCGGTCTTGTTCGAGCGATAGGAAAACTGTAAAGTGTTTCTTCATCATCTAGGGAAGATAAACCTCTCAGGGTGTGTTTCGAAGGGTTAAAACATTTCCAGGGTTTATTTGGAGCGAAAATAGGAACTAGGAAGCAGAAAAATCTGTGGAGGGAAATGGGTGGTGCAGTCTCTGCTTGAGTAGAACTCCTTTCTAATGTTTGTGCACGACACGAATCCACTTTTGATTCTTGTGGCTCACGATCTCACGCTAGCTAAAAGATATCGAGGAGGTGATCGAGAAAGGGAATAAAAAGAAAGGAAGGGCACGTACTCCTACTTCGGTGTAACCGTTACAGAGTAAATGTAATTATCCTTGAAGAGCCGTAAACGACTCCACGGTCCATGGCACTGCTTTCTTTTCGATTCCCTGTCTCAGACGCATCGATACTTCCTGTTCGCCATGCTCAATTTAGACATTTTACCCAGACTTGATGCTTGAATCATGCGTTGGGCCCAATTTTAAATGGAACGGGATCCCGCGAATAAAAAAAAAGGCAACAGTAAAAGGGAGGAGTTGTTCGAAGGTTTGAACACAAGGCTCTTTTCTAATGATTTCTGAACTTTTCTGAAGATTTCTGATCTTTTTTGATGATTCCTGATCTCTCACGATTTCTGATCTTTTTTTGTCAGTTGAAGAAAAAATTCGAGATGTGATCTTATTCTTTTGTTATTTTTTAATTGTTTTCTTTACGATTCCCTGTCTCATATGCATCGATACTTTCTAATCGCGATGGTGTATTTAGACTTTACCTGCCATTGATTCTTGAATCCTACGCTTGGATCGATTTTAATCGAAAGGGTATCCGGTGAACCAAAAAGAGACAGAAGATATTTTGATTTGAAAAACAACAAGAATAAGCAGGGTGGCGACTTGACCGGGAAACCGGGACGGACCGGGGATTTTATTGACCGGGAAAAAACCAGGAAATGAGCGGGAATTCAATATAAAAACCGAGAAATCACTTGACTTAACCTAGACAATTAAAAAATTTACCGTAAAAATACGAGAAAAGACCGCTTTCTTTTCATAAATTAAAAATAGATCTTATCATTTGATTTCCTAATTTAACGTTTCTTTAGTCTGATTCTGGCAATTTTCAAATATATCTATACTTTATGTTGCACTGCAAAATTTTTTTGAGCTGACTTGAGTTTGCCAATCAAATTGATGATAGCCCAAACATACAGGTAGAATTTTTTTCTCAGTTGAAAAAATTAAATTTATTTATCGCGTTTTATTTGCTTTTCCCTCATTTATCTGACTTGGGACAGGAAATGTCAGAAAATAATCATAGTTTTTATTTTGGTAATTGAGAAGAGAGGAAATTGAGAAAATCCCTCTTTCCATTCAAAATTCTGGCAACTCTGAAAGTGCCTTCTCCTCAATTTAAAATGAAGAAAGTACTTCAAGCAGTTTTTAGAGTAGAAGGAGTATTTCGAATGAGAAATATTTCTAAATTATAATAGAAAACTTGATCACATTCTTCATTACAAATTCATCCTTTTTCATTTGGAAAATCAATTACTCGGTTAAAAGTTAAACTCTTTTGTTGTAAATTAAACTTTCTTGTTGAAGGTGCATTATTTGAACTCAAAATCTACCTCTGATTGAAAATGTAACTACTCTGTTAAAAATCAATTCATCTATTTTTTAATGAAGATTCAAGTATTTAGTTGAACATCGATTTTTGAATTTAAAAATTAAACTATTTCTTTGAGAATTTATTTCCTTCGCTAAAAAATTCGCCTTTTCTGCAGAAAATTAATCTTTATGGTTGAAAATTCACCTTTTTCGCAAAGAATACATTTATTCCAGTTAAAGATTTATCATTTTACCTAAGAATTCATCAGTTTGGTTGGAAATTAATTTCTCTAACTGGAAAATGATCTTTCCTAGTTCAAAATTCAACTATTTAAATGAAAATTTGTCTTTATGGATTGAAAATTCAATAAGTTTGTGGAAAATTCACGTATTTTGTTTAAAAATTGGTTTTTGGTATAAAATTACCTTTTCCATCGAAAGTTACTTCTCTCATTTGAATTGACATTTCAATTATTTCGCTGAAAATTCATATATTTTGTATTAAAAAATGGATTTTTTGGTATGAAATTATCTTTTTCTCCAGAAGTTACTTTTCTTGTTCAAAAATTATTTTTCACGGTTAACAAATCAAGTTAAACATTTGGTTATTTTTCATATAAGTCGAAAATTCATCTGGTTGAATACTCTTATGTTTTGTTAAAAATTAATTTTTATGCCAAAAATGTTATTTTTCAATTTTTGGTTGAAAACGATTATCTTTATAGTTCAAAATCCAACCATTTTGTTGAAAAATTGTATTTTTCAGTTGAAAATAATTTTCGGGCGAAATTTCAACTATGCTAGTGGAGGGTTCATCATTTCAGGTAGAAACTCTTCTTTCTGGTTTAAAATGCAACTACTACAGTTAAACATTTACAATTTTATTTGAAGATTCATCATTTTGCTTCAAAATTGATTTGTCAACTCAAAATTTAATTTATTCCGATGGGAAATGCCATGGTTGTAAGCACAAATTCGATTGTTTGGTTGAATTCAAAATTTGAGTATTCAAATTATGTTTGACAATGATTGATCTTTTTTACTAAAAATTAATTCATCTATTCGAAAATTTAACTCTTTCAGTTGATGATTCTCTATTTTAGAAAAAAATTCTGATGTTTGGTATAAAATTGGGTTTTCAAACTAAAAATGTTACTGTTCCATTTTCGGTTAAAAACAATCATTTTTTTCAGTTCAAAATTAATTTATTTTGTTGAAACATTGTATTTTTTGGTAGAAAATTAATCTTTCTATTCGAAAATGATTCCCCTTGTTTGAATATTCACCTTCATGGTCGAAAATTGAAGTGCTCTAGTTAAATATTTATAATTTTAGTTGTAAATTGATCTTCTTGATTTGCAATTTAAACTTTACCAGTTGGACATTCATAATGTTATTTGAAAATTCATCACTTTGGTTGAAAAATGAACTGTTTTGTTAGAAATCCATTTTTTTGGTAATCGCAAATTGATTTTTTCGATTGTAAGTTTAACAGTTCTAACTTTTGTAAAAAAAATGATATTTTTATCTGTTTTGTTAAAGAATGCTTAGAATGAACGTCACGAACTGAAAAAAATGTTTGCATTTTGCGACAAATATGCATATGTTACTTTTAGTTGATCGGGAAAATTGAAAAACTTCACCAGGAAAAACCGGGAAATGACCCGGAATTTGAAATCGTCTTCCAAATCGCTACCCTGAATATCAATAAAAAATGTACTCTCATATAATCCTAGGCTAGGTCTTTCAGTGAAGAGCGCAAAGATCAAGAATGCAACGAGAAGGGAAGATCTCTTTCGAAAATTATACTTGATACATTTCTGAGTGGCTCGCGTGACGATAAAAGTAAAAAAATAAAAAGTTTTTAAAACTATGTATTACTTGATAAAAATATAAAAGAATTTTTCCATGTTAAGCCGAGGATTTTTTTTATTATTACTGTGTATTGTTTGTCAGGAGTTGAAGGAGGACTTCGAGAAATAAAAGAGTTTTCTCTAATCGGAAATAAAGATGTGTCGATTCAAGTACAACCTGCAGTTTCTGAATTGGCAGTACAATACGATTCACCTGTTGATGCAATTATAAGCAAAGTGAGCACAGATGTGAGTTTTGATCCTAGAAATGTACCTATACTGAGAGAAATTTATACCTACTATTAGCACTATATCCTACTATTTTGATAAAATTGTAATTTAAAAAAATATAATATCTTTTTAGTTTAGTTCGACAACATCCAATTCCACTGTGATAGATGAAAACACTTTCTGCTCAGTAAATTCAGGATTTGAAACTACAGATTCATCCGAAAGCGAGAGTGAAATTAGCAGATTAGCTTACGAATCTGAAATCGTTGAAAAAGAGTCTAAGATCATCGCTTTGGAAAATGAAGTTCAAGTACGTAAATTATATTAAAGTAAATATTTTCTATTAAACTGAATTACGTCAACAACGAAAAATTTAGGTAAAAAATGCAGAATTGGAAGAACGAGAAGAGAAAATTAAAGATATGAGAAAGTCAGTAATAAGTATGAAAGTAAGGTTTGACTTTAAATATTTTAATTTTCCACGATCGTCTCTCTTTTAGTTCCTAATGTTTTATTTTTTTCAGGACGTATTAGATCACAAATGTGAAGAAGTGGAAGACTTGAGAACCAAAGTATGTTTAGTAAAGATCATTTTTTTTTACTTTTTACGACAAACTAAATATCCGAATAAATTTGGTAAAAACACTCAATTAAAAAACTCTTTTTGGGTTGAAGTTGCATGTCTTTAAATTTGAAAGAAGGAAACTGCAAGATTCTCTTGATAATGAATCCCGTGTTTCCGAGGCTCAGTTGGATGAAATAAACAGGCTTCGTTTTAAAATTCAACAAGAGGAAGACATAAGACACAATTTATCTGTAAGTAAAATGAGTGTTTAATTCATGTGAAGAATCCCTTCAATTTATTCAAATAAATCACACAACCGTTGAGGTTATCCAGAAGGATTTCGCTAGAAAAAAACTTTTTTTTAGAAAGCATCATAATTCGTATGGATTTTTTTAGAAACAATTAGAGCAAATGAGAAGGGAACGAGATGCATTTGGGAGAAAAGTGGACATGTTGCAACAGCAAGAAAAAGAAAAAAATAGAATTCTTGCACAGAATGAGAAAGAGTTTGAAGAGTTTTTTCGATCTTGGCAGAGGACAGCGGGAGAGCACGAGAAATACAAAGTAAACTTGTATTGCAAAAAATCTAATTTTTATAAAAAATCATAATCTGTAAATCAAGACATTTTTCTGAGCGAGAAGCTTTCAAGATTATAAATTTTTACATTTAAACGTCCTTTTTTTGATTGAGTTGTATTTTGATTCCGTCATACTGAACTTCATCATTTCGTATTTACAAAGTTTTGGCAAAAAATACTGAATGAGTTCGGGGCATTTAGGTCGCTCCCGTGACTAATTCGAGTTTTCATTTTGATTAATATCATTTTATAGATTGTAGGGCTCAAAAGCCTTATCCTCAGTTACTTTCCAAATTATAAATGATTAAAATTGCAGTATTTAGATGAAATTAAATTTCAATTGTGCCAGGCAGACGTATCCTTATATATTTCCAACAAGCTTTTACTTAAACAAAGAAAACTTCTTTTCCGTTCATCAAATATTATTTCCCTTTTGACGCATCCAAATTTGATTGATAAAAATTTAAAATATAAACTCCAAACTTATAACTTTCTAATCAATTCAAAATAGTCAATTAAAAAAATTTCAGGCTAAGACGATAGAAGTATTGCGAGTTTTAGAAACTGAAGTAGAAGATAAGAACAGAAGAATTTGTGAATACGAAGCTCAAATTTTGAACGTCGAACAAGAAGTTGGGGATATGTTTATGATGTTAAAAACGAATTTAAGCGAAATCGAGTTCATTGATGAATATGAAATTGAATGCAGTGATGACTCTGATGCAAACCAGAGCATTTTTTCACAAACTAAAGCCACTATCAGCAATCTTAGCCTTTGGGTGAAACAAAGGGAGACAGAGCGCAAGGATCTCTTGAAGCAATTGCATGATCTCAAAAACGAGAGGAAAGGTATCGAGTCTGATTATAAAGGTATCTTCTAGATTCGAGTACTTTTATTCAAGGAATCAATTAGATATTATGAATTAAAATTTAAAATATCCTCTAGTACGAGATGCTGGTACTTATGTAAATCATGAAAGTTCGACAGATTTGGAAGAAACTTCGAAATATAGTAAAGTTGAGATAACAAATTGTAACTTAGACGAGAATGAAGATGAAACATTGTTCAAGAAAATCTCGGCTAATCTCGAAAGCAGCCAAGTATTACCTTTTTTCAATCATTGTTCAGTTAAATATAAATTTTTAATATTTTTCATCTCTCCACAAATAAGTGTATGGTTTTTTCTACTTTTATTTTTACTTCTACGACCAAGTTGTAGTTTCAAATAATATCATTGAATTTGAACAATTTGGAATGAGAATTATCATTGAAGATTTTAAATTTTTACATTTAAAACGGAACGATAGTAAAATTTTTATAGTTCCAGAAGAAATTATATATTAGTGTTGTGTTCTTAAGTGAATAATTTCCATTCAAAACTCTAAGATTTTGTATTACTATTATTTGACAAAAGTACTTTATATATA
>WSXT02013789.1:0-10834 GCA_011762715.2 Neuroterus valhalla
ATATCCCATTCACACTAATCAGCCTCAATCATAAAAACTTTCAACAATCTACCTCTCCACTTTCACACACCATTTACTTCAGAAACGCTATTCTGGTATGGCTATCTGAAGGTTTTCAAAATCGGCACATTACAATTCTGTAATGTATTCCGAATTTATCAGGCTCGCGGAACGGAAGTTTTCATATCATAAAACAATCCATCCGCTCAATACCTCAAAGTTGTTGATTATTTACTGCAAATACGGAATTCACATCTGAACCTTGAAAATAAACCAGTTTAGGAGTTTTTCGCGTCAGTGATTGTGATTTTCAAGTTAATAAGAAACCAGATTTATGTTTCAATAAAGTGCTGGACTTCGGAAGTGCTTATGTATTTATAGATATTTTCACAACACTGTCATGAGAAGGCGTCTTTCGCATGCTTGTGGACTGAATGTAAAAATGGCGCGTTTTGAGCGATGTGAATGAAGACGCACGGAATGACTCTTCTTTGGAGTGCCGTGATGTCACAAACACGAAATGGGGTCTCTTTTCATAAGCGTTCTTACATTTCACAACAGTTTAAATGGAGATACTCAGATGAAGATGGAGATAGGTCGATGTTTTCAACGATAACTGTAGGGTGCTCGTCTCGCCACCTAGTGTTGCGGGGGCTTACATCCGCTAGGTATCACCAGCTACTCAAGTCAAACTTCCGCAAACATTCAAACTAGACGAATGAAAATATGCTTTTATTATACAAAGATTTAATTTTTTTCTTTTCAAACTGAAAAGCTTTAGCCTTCTATCTTATTTCGTAAATAAGACACAAAGTTCTCTTATAAACTTGTATTAAAGAGTGCAATTTTCCATTGATCTAATTCAAATTTTCCGGGAACTTTGGAGCAGCAGATATTTGCGAGACAGTGGAAAATTAATAAAAATGTTAGGTTTGGAAGTGAATTATTCCACTCCTTAGTATTTTAGTCAAAAATCAACTATTTGGAACTACTTACAGATTACAATATAATATAACGGCAACTTTGTGTTTACAAGTGTGACGAACTTCTACCTGAAACGTACAATTTATATATTCTATATTCAAAGTTTGATTGAAACCATCATCATAACTCTCAACGAAAAACATTTATTTGATTGTATCACGCTCTGCAGTTGAAACCCTGGTTCGGTCGCCTAATTGATACGTCTCAACCTCTTTGTGACTTTTCACAAGAAAAAATGGATACCAGACCTCGTAACATATTCATTAGGTCAAAATAGGGAGGTTCAAGTTGTTTGTCTAGATGATACCAAGCACTCTCAGTAATTTTTGCTGCATCGTCGAACAGACCATAATTTTAGAGTGTGTTTGAATATTCACAAGTGACAAGATTCACTATCAGGATAATACCAAAATTCACGATTTCTAATCTTCGACTTGCCGACCAATCAGAAGTAGAATCATCACGATATGGACCGAAAGGCAAACGAATACACACGACACTTGGTGCGAATTTTAGGAACGCGCTACAGCGTGAAATGTTTATGGTCATGCTTAGTGTATCACACTGACAACTAACTGGTCTTGACCACTTTCGAACTTTCTGAACATAGGTTAAGGGACGAGTCAATAGAAGAACATAATGAATAATCATGAAAAAGAAGGGTGAAATTTCTCTTTTCAACGTCTGGGAAAAGCTATGTTTCAATTAAAGAAGGCTGAACATTTTGTAATCCTACATCTTCCAGAATAAAATTTTTTTATTCCAAATTTTAAATTTCGTAGAAACATGTTGTAGTTCGTTGGTAACAATAATATCGCGATTTTCGTCAATGCGTATATTCAGATCATGAAAAAGTAGGGTAAAATTACTTTTTTTTACGTCTGGGAAAATCTATGTTCCAATCAAAGGAGGCCCTTTAATCTGACATCTTCCAGACTAAATTTTTTTTTATTACAAATTGATTTTCCCAGATGTTGAAAAAAGAAATTTTACCCTTCTCTTTCATGATCTGAATATACGCATTGACAGAAATCGGGTTATTATCGTTACCAACCACCTACATCATGTTTCCACAAAATTTGGAATAAAACAATTTTAGTCTGGAAGATGTCGGATTACAAGGATGTTAAGCCTTCTTTCATTGAAACATATTGCTTTTTCCAGACGTTAAAAAAAAAAATTTTACCCTTATTTTCACATTCTCATTCTGAATAAGAAGGTATTAGTTCTATGCGAAAATTGACATTCGCGGATTCAATGAAATCTCCACGTTTTGAGACCCCCTTAATCAGAAAAAATGATTTTTACGAAGGTGTCTGGCTTTCTGTAGTCTGTAGGCTGTAATCTGTATACTCGATAACTTTCGAAAGAATGATCATATTGTATTGTGTTTTGTCACACTTTTTCAAAACCGTAAAAGAAAGGACGAGTTTGTTAACCAGCTATTTCGGATGAAAAATCAAAGAGGGGAAGCATTTTGAACATTTTTTTGGACTTTTTTTTCCAAGAATCAAAAATTTGGAGCACAATTTCTTGTAGAACTCAAAAATTAAAACAATTTATCCATATAATTTTTTTCGACAAAAACAAAATCGTCAGAGTTGTGGCATTTCCAAATTCAAAAATACACAAACATAAATGAGAATTTTCAGCCAAATAAAGCAAGATTGAAAAAAAGTGAAAAAGAAAGGATGTTTCTTTTTGTGAGCCCTACAAGATCGTGCATACAACTATCTGAATTTTCTCAAAAAATCCGAAATTCCAATTTTGATCGCACAAGAAATTATGAAAAAAAATGTGTGAACTTGATAAATTTCGAAAGAATGATCGTATCCGATCGTGCTTCGACACCTATTTTGAGGGATCAAAAATACATGTCGAGTTCGTTAACCAGCTGTTTTGGATGAAAAATGAAAGGGAGGGAGCATTTTGAAAAAAAATTTTGACTCTTTTTTCCAAGGCTAAAAATTTCCAAGTACGGTTTCTTTTGGTAAGTAACAAGTAAAACAATTTGTCCTTATGATTTTTCCGGTAAAAACAAAATCGTTAGAGTTTTGTCATTTAAAAAATTCAAGGATCCCAATTCCAATTGCACAAAACATAATGAAAAACAAGGTACGAGGTATATCAATGAATATTACATACGTTTGATGCATCAGAGTTAGAAGTAATATAGAAAAGTTAGCGTTTCGGATAGATTTTGATCGAGTGCGCAGCACAAAACACCCGATGAGAATGTATTGGTTCAAGCCGGAGAAGCAAAAAAAAAATAGAATTAACAATCATCAAGTACAACAACCGACATTCTACTTTTTCATTTTATTTTAATCGTGACAACGCTTTTTGAACAATGAAATATTAAATTTGCTAGACAAACTATGCGAGGTTTAAATATCAGTGGCGAATATTGCAATGAGAATGTGTTCCTTAGGGACAGTAGAGCCTTAAGTAAACTTAATATAAAAAAAAATTTCATCAAAAATGATGAAAAAATTAAATATTATTCATAGAAGTAGAGGTTTTCAGCAGTCTTGCAGTGTTTGCAACTCTGTGTATGCATTACACTGTAAACTAAATCAAGTACGTATGAAGCCGAACGCGAAGCGCGAGATTCGAATAACGCGCGCCCCCGTCGCGCTGAAACTTGTGAGCGAAGCGAGCCGCGCGGGCAACGCACCATGAGAATATGCCCGCGCAGCGGGCAGATTATTTATGATCTGAATATACGCATTGGCGAAAATTGCGTTACTATCGCTACCAACTAACTACAACATGCTCCAAGGAAATTTTAAATTTGGAATAAAAAAATTTTAGTCTAGAAGATGTCGGATTGCAAGGTTTTTTAGCCTTCTTATATTGAAATTAATGGATAATAGTTAAAGTATTTTCAATTTCTTGGATCAAGGACGTGCTCAAAATTTCATCATTTATGTTGATTTTTGAGTTTTTCAGTGTGTTACTTATTTGAGTGTAGTGACGCTGTATCATCTGCTTCTCATGCTCGCAGTAATATCATGCATCTATACTTCGAGAATGATAAAAGATGCTTTCAAATTGGATGCATGTTATACCAATTTTCGTATTTTGCAGGCTTTATTTAAGTATTCAAATTTCAGTATGTTGGCACTCCCACTCCCACGATTATATACATATGTGGGTAGAAGAAGGATAAGAAATAGTATATACCAAAACTCCCAAAGAAGTTGAAGTGTATTTATTCTGCCTTCAAACAAGTGTTTTATATTTTTCGTCTATATTGAATCCTACTATAGAGTCAACACTCCGTAGCATTTTGACATAAGAACAAAATGATGTCATTTGAACTGCCATCCTCATAAAATTATAAGGAGCAGACAAGTAAAATCTCGCGAATCTCCTTTCCAAATTAGTTTTTCTAAACCTTATACCGCGATTATTTGACTTTCCAGTTTGTCCATATTAGTTCGAATTTTTTATTTTCACACTTCCAAACGTTGGTACTTTGAAAAAACTTGACATAAAATTTTCATTTACTGAGGAGTCAGAGCTACTGACGCAACAATTTTCGTACTTAGTTGATTCTCGATGTTTGAGTGCAAATTTTATGTTCAAGGCAAATGACCACCAACTCAGGAGGTGTCTAACATGTCACATGTACTCAACAATAGAATTATTTGTTTGAACAAGGATCATTGGAATTGTGAACCCTGTCCTTGTGATGTTCTCTCATGTATTCCAGTCAGTTGTATCGTATAGAATGTCCAGATCCCCAATGGGATGCTTGAGGACGCTCTGGAAAAATGTTGCAGTGACTGCATAATCGAAATCAGCCAGACTGCAACGCGTCTCGAATGCAGGGACATGTCTCAGCACTGCGTGGTCTATCTCAAGACGTGGATCCATGGCATGTCTCATCGTCACGGGTTGCAAACAGTTGTAAAGAAATCGCATGAGGCCTCCTAGTCCGAGGGTGTTGTTAGAATAGGGCAGGAGAGGGTACGTGCTATCTACCCACAGCAGAAGCCCTAACTACCATTATCATCGCGTCGTCCTTGCTTGCTTGCGTAATCAATTCAGCCTCCTCTACCAGAATTTTGAGCTTTTTCATGCACCCCTGAAATTGTCGCCGTTCACGTAAAAACGTGTTTATCGGGAAGATCGCTCGCCTGCGAGGGGCGAGCTTCATTACTTATAAATGGGTACTTCATTTCGCCAGATAAGGCAGATCGTTCGAGAGCTTCCTATTAAGGGTTCGCCTGATCAATTGCATGCACATCATTGTTTTCTGTATACACAAAATTGAACCTTCTCGAAGAGAGATGAAAAATGGAGTGGTTTAAATCTTTGATTTCGAAGGTTCAGTCAATGAAGACGATGAATTCGATTTGTTATGATCACGAGAAACAAAGGAGTATTATCATTCCATACGTTTTTCCATATGAAAAAGATGATCCCATAATATTTGGGTATTTGCTGATTATCTTCCTTTGGTTTTAACAGCTTTACAGTCAATACAGCCACAGGGATACAATCGGCCATCCAAATTATTTCCGCAATGACTTATGTCTCTAAATTATTTTTGAGGCCTGTTTTCTGTTTAGATATTTATTTTCAGAAAAAAGTGAACAGGAAACAGAAAAGTATGATATATTCTGCCTTTCTTGTCTTGTTTTTGGAAGGTTTTTATTTTGTTGTTTTCGGAAGAATAAGATTTCCAAGTTTCCTAATAGGAAGGAACATCGTCTGAGGAATGTCTGGCAGTTTTTTCACATAGTTTCCAAATGCAACACATTTTTATAAAATAGAGTTTTAATGATTTATCTCTATTTTTTTAAGTGGTCATGCGATCGACGGAATATTCCATTTTATACAATGAATCAAGTTCCAGTTTCCTGAACTTTTATTTGGAAAGTTCAGCACATAAACTTCGTTGTATGTTTGAACTATGATTTCCCGATCTATGAATGTTAGCAACTTCTATCTATACATCACAGTCTTTTCAATTCTTTTCATATTCCTATGTTTTTACGTTTTCTCGTTTTTTAACTCGAATAAATACCAAATCGGTTCGTTTGGCTTGAGAAATAATGTGTTTTATTAAGGATTCAATTTTCTTGGATACAAATCCAACCATTTCGGCGGATAATCCAAGTATTCGGTTGAGCAGTAACTTTATTGGTTGAGGATTCAATATTATTTTAAAAAACTCATCTCTTGTGGTTGGATTCAAATGTTCTTTTTAAATTAAGAAATTTCGTGCTTAAAATATAAACTTTGGAATATTTCTTCAGGGATTATTCTTGTTCGGTTCGTTATAAAACAACGTGGTTGAAAATTCAATCAAAATGTTAAAATCTCACTTTTTGGAAAAGACTTCATCTCTTCATTTCCTTGATACTTTGATCATGCCATGGAAAATTGATTTTTCAATGTGGAATATTTGTGCATTTCATGCTTGTTTATATGAGAATTGCCTTTCATATAGTAAATTTAACCATTTTGTTGAACGGTCAACCTTTCTGGCTAAAAAGTCCATTTCCTTCGACAGAAATTAATCTGTTCGTAAAAAATCAATCTCTTGGGCTGCAGAACTCAACAATTTGCATGAAACTTTTTGTTTCTCGCTAGAAATACCTTGTTTGGTTGTGAATTTCACTCTTCCTCTGAAAATTACACATAATTTTGGTAAAAAGTCAAATTTTTTATTGGAAGCTAGTATCTCTGTGTTGGAAATTCCATCAAAAAATCGTTTTCTTGGATTAAGACCTCATGTGTTAGGTTCAAAATTCAAATTTTTTCTTGGTGCTTTGTTTTTTTCTTTAAAAATTATTTTCTTAACTGATAATTATTTTCCTCCATCTCTGGTTAGAAATGGATCTTTTCTTGTCGAATATTTGTCTTTCGCGGTTGCTTTCAATTGTTTTTTATTTGATATTCACAACTTTTTTGGTTGAAATATAAACTATTACATTTTTCGTTATTCTTTTTCGATTGAAAATCCATCTTTTGGTTAATATTTTATCAAATTATTTAAATAACCATGCAGATCAAAGTTTTTCCAGATCACCTATAAATCTCCATGAGTTGAAGATTCAACTCTTTTGTTGGATAATCTTCTAATTTGGTAGAAAATTGGACTTTTTTTATGACAATAACTTTTTTTGTATTGCAGATTTTGTCGCGAATTCGTCCTCCTACGTTGAAACTCATGCTACATGCTCAAAATTAAACTATTTTTTATACTTTGCTTTTTCCTTTGAAAGTAATTTTGTAAACTGACAATTAATTCAACCCATCGAGAATTGAGAATCGATCTCATTTAGTTGAAAGTTGAACGATTCGGTTCCGGAGTCATTTCTTTCTCAAATAAATTGATCTATTCTGTATAATTTGGTATTTTTCTTTGACATTGCTCCTTTTCTTGACAAAAAATTGTTTTTGGTGAGAGATTCAACTATTTTGACGGAAATTTCCAGTCTTTGAATAAAAATAAGTTTCTTGGTTGAGGATTTAACGATTTTCCGCGAAATTATTATCATATTTATATATCATATGAATAAAAAGCGTTTTTTTCGTGAGAGATTGATCTCTTCAACTCCAAATATTTTGTTGATACTCTGTTTTTTGTGCAAAATTAATTTTCTTTACTCAAAATTCATTCAATAAATGTTTGGTTCAATGGTAATTGTTTCTGGGCTTTACCACTCAACAATTTGAAAAAAATTGCCTCTTTTAAATGAAAAATCTTCCTATGTTGAATAGTGTACAAATCGGTTAGAATTTTTAACTTTTGAAATGAAAATTTAACATTTTCGGATAAGAAATCAGTTCGCGAATTTGTTTTTTAGGTTTAAAGCTCATATTTGGGACGTCACAAATTATTGCAATAATTTCCAACATTCTCTTCATGCCCCATGTATTCCAATTTTAGTCAAAAGGTCGGTAAAACTCCGTAGCCAGATTTTCTCTGTGTAGAATTTCATATAGAGAAAGCAAACATGACAACAATAAGGTCCGGGGACAAAGAAATTAGTGCGTATCGCGTGATTGCATGCAGTGTTTCAATATATCGCTTCATAATTAACTGATTCTGAGTTTGATTTGATTTTGGATTTTAATTAAAACCTGAATAGCACATCAATAAGTCGCCTGTATAAAATTCCGGAAAATATTAATATTATTCACATTAAACCATTGAGCCCAGTCCCATTCGGGGTATATGTAACTCGTTTGGTTCTAACCTCGTTGTTCTACTAGGGAATGAGGATTCGATACAGGAAGATTTGAAAGTGGAATTGTCATAGAAAATTTATAGCAAGGGATGTGTAGAAGAAATCAGGGATAGGCAAAAGATCAGTCTTAGAATTCATTGTATTGTTTTTGCGAACAGAAGAAAACCGGATTTCATTTTTAATCTTAATTTTTCAGTCTGAGACTTTTACTTAGGACCCAGTATTTCTATTATGCAGCAACTTTATTGAGTTGTTAAACAAAACAAACATAGAGCTGGTTTCTGCCTTAAAACGACACACTTTTTGTGTACAACATCGCTCGGTAAAGCTATTAAAATAATACAATAATCGATATCTATTAGTATATAGTATCTATCAGTATTAGGGCCAATTAGAATCTGAAATCGTTCGTTTCAGGTTTTACTCTTTTTCATAAAATCATAAACTTGCTCTCCAAACACCCCTAGCCTGGCAATCATCTCTTGCTTCTTTTACATCTATGCATCTCTTCATGTAAGCTCTTGTATTTCTACGGCTCTTCATACTTCTCCTTCCAAGGGTTTCAATCAGACTTTCTATCTATTCCTTCTTTGGTCTACCTCTGGATACGCTACCATTCACCCTAGCTAGATACACTTGCTTTTTTAATCGTTTTCCATCCATCCTCTCAACGTGACCAAACCATCCCAGCAAATTTCTTCTACTCTTATCAAACAGTAATAATGATTGTATGGGTGTTTGGAGGCCTGGTAATAACATTGCAAGGAAAAGAAACATTCTTAATTTCAATAACACTATTGTATTTAATATAATCTACTTGAAATACTAGTTCGGAACATTGCCAATTTGAACAACAGTTATGTTTAAAGTATGTTTCAATACATTTTTACGAAAAATAGATTCTCCTTCGTACTTTTAAGACTTCTTCTAGGCTTTTTTATTGTACATATGACAGAGTTACAGAAGTGTACGTGACACTAGAGTTTTTATATTTAAGACCTATCCATGAATATAAATTACGACAAGAATAATACATTTACTCAAATATTATGTGAATGTTTTTATATTTTATATATGAAATCCTCCATCTTTCGACTTTTCTTCAATTTAAATCATTTTTCAAACTCAACACAATAAAACTTCAAATATCTACGAACTTTCTGGTAGAGGAACAAAATATTTTCTTCTATTTCTAAATTCCGAGGAGGCTCAAAATTTTGATACCTGATATTGCTCGAAATAACGGATTATATAGAATTTGCTTATTTCGGAACGAAATCAATATTTCAAAAGGGGAAAATGTTTCTTAACATTAGTATTAACAACAATAATCATTAACCAAAAACTATGCATTGGAAAATTTATGTGCATCAAAAATCTTTATTAAACTTGGAAATAATAATATGAGTTTCAAGTTGGGTTTCAAGTAAAAAGTTGTATTATCAAACAAGAACGATAAAATACAAACAAAAACCAGTTGCATTTTGGAAAGAAAGAAGCATTGATTTTGACTAGAAAGGGATAATTTTATACCATGAAAGGTCAATTTGTAACCCGAGAAGATGAATTTTCATCATAATAGTAGATTACTAAAACTAGAAGAAGACGCATGTTCTAGAAAGCAGTCGATTCTTAAACCAAATAGGTGAAATTCAAACAAATGAGATAACTTTTGATCAAGAAAAATCAATTTTTTAATTGAACAGTAGTATTTACAACGTAAGAAACATTTCAGTTTTGGATCTTAATTGTGAAGTGTTCGCCTAAATGTTTTACTTTTCGTTTGAAAAATAAACTATTCTGTTAAAAATATGTCTTTCCCGGTCAAAATTGATCTTTTATGGTACTTGAGTCATCTTGGTAGTGTATTATGTAGAGAAGGTATTGGTTTTATTTGAAAATCGACTTATCTCCACGTTTTGAGACCCTTTGCGTCCAAAATAAAAATGTACCACGTTGATGTATGTCTCTCTGTCATTATCGTTTTTGTTGTTCTCATCGTTTTCATATTGCATAACGTTTCGAGAGACGGAAAAGACAGAGGTCGAATTTGTAAGCCAGCCTTTTCTGACCAACGGTTATGGTTTTACCCATCGGGGTAAGATACTCAAAAATAAAAAATTACATTTCTGATCAACATTTATGAGATACGGAAAAAATATTCGCAAATAATTGTTCATCTAAAAAGGTTCTACAAATTTAGCAGCAACTATTCTTTAATAGAGCACGCAGTTTCTGTTTTATTTGCAAAAATCAAAATAGAAAAATTCATTTGTGACAAAACGTTACGAGATAGGGAGAAATTGTTTGGGAACAAAATTGTTAACTCAAACAAATCTTGAAATCTTATTCTCAAAATTTTTTGACAGGATACGCAACGTTTGTTTTTTTGTGAAAAATAATATTCAGAACTAAATGCAATGTTTTGCATCTCCTGAGCAAGCAGTTCCGGATCAAGTTATATGAATCGTTATATTATGCATTTAAGATGATTGACGTTTTGAACGAATCTAGATCGAGTGCGAAGCACGAGACACGCCGTTTTCCTCCAGTTTTAAAAGATCTATACACAAGTGCAGTGGAGTACAAAGACCGACAGCGAAGTGCGAGATTTGACAGACGTGCGCCCTAGGCGCTCT